>VALG01002638.1:0-37542 GCA_009835305.1 Ipomoea purpurea
AGTTCCAGCTGACTCATTGCCTACTTCCAGAGAGTTTGTATCATTATTCACACAATGTTTTATAAATTAGCCGTGTATACTTGTATCTCTACAGTAACCAATTACATTAAGTTTTTACAAATCAACAAAATATATCCTAAAAAATCAAAATATACAAAACTATTTTTTTGAAACATTGCCTTTTCAAACATCTATTCCAATTCCATTTAAAGAATTGGTGCATGGTGGAACTACTTACCATTGCGGCTCACATAGGCTCAAGTTGCTAGGTCGTGTTAGCAGTCAGCTTTGTTGCAGGTCACTGGCCCTTACTTCATCAGCAGCACAGCTCAGACGGGTGTGGCATGAGAGAGAGGTCCTTTTGAATGGGCCCGATTGCCAGAGTCACCGCACGGCTTGTAGGCTAAAGTCCCTGTTGCCCAACAGCCCGCGTGTTATAAACTCAGGTACTAATGCGATAGCACAGCTCCAAGCCTGAAGGAGCCACAGCACGAGTGCAACGAGACATCCCAAGCTTCTCAAAACAACACCCATTCCCGTGGTAATTGTGAACATGGAATTTGCAAAGAAGAACTCAAAAACCAAACCTGCATAGAAAAAATCACGTACAAACTAGAGCATATATTTACGTATTACCAACAAGCTATCAAGCGAGCAAATCTCATTTAATTCCCTGGGACATGGGTGGGTCTATGTGGTGAGAAGCAGGAGAGGTGAGCAGAGCGCGAGCGTCCTTCACAGGAGACCAGAGCACTCCAACGGTGCCTCAATTAAGGCGGATGACTATATAAATCTCATTACACTTAGTATGAACTTCTTGAAGAGCACCGAGTTGAGAGCTCGTGGCAATCCTGGGAATGCAATTCAAATTGATTTAATATTGCCGCGACTTCACACCATGGTCTCTTCCACACTTATTAAAACGGGACGTATTAGTTTATAGTTACCAGATGTGTGGTTGTGTCCAATGTGTACCTTATAATAAGGCTTTTCTCCGACGACTATTTTGGTGATTTTCAATATAATACTCCCTCCTTTTTCCCCTTGCCACTTCCTGTTTAATTGATTATCCTGACAAACAATTTAGTATAGCCGGTTTGTAACTAGAACACATCATAGTACTCTAAACTTGTTACAATGAATAACTCTTTGTATTGATAGAGTATGGATATGCTGTAGGGAAGGAGAAGAGATGAAACAAACAAAGAGGGAGGGAAAGGCCAAAAGTAGTAATAACTTGGTATCACTTCTAAATCTCAATCCAAAGCGCAATCAAATTAGTATTTGAAAGATGGATGATATCTCATCAATCTTATAAAAGTTTAATATACTTATAGTTTACTCATATTTATTTTATTTCTTTTTTTTTTTTTTTTGCCGTGGTTTACAACAATATATAAATTTTTGTGGAATGTCATGACTGTTGATAGGGATATTTCGCAAGCAAGGTGAGGACAATTTTAGACGATACAATAGGACATCGAAGGTGGTACCTGTGAATAGTACAACCCTACAAATCCATCAAAAAGCATCCATGTTAATTGGTCATTATTCTTAAACAAAAATCAATATACTTGTAGTTTTGATGAATACTGTTATCAAATGGATTATCAAGAAGGCGCGAGATATTCTAAATTCCATTAAGTTATTCAAGAGCGTTAATCATAATTGAAGATAATCAACATGAACACATAAAAAGAATAAGCCAAATAAGCCAGCAAAGTGGGCATCAATCTCGACAAACTCACAGAATGCTTCAGTCTTTATTTCAATACATCTATTTAATATTGATGTTATTTCTAGTCGATATTCTCAAACTCTTACCCTGAAGCTTACTGTGTATTGCTAAGAACAGCAAACAGAAGGTATAAACGTCACAAAAATCATATAATGCAATGAATTCCTACAATAAAGATATTGGCATTGCCATGCATATGGACAGATAACGGCCAAGAAGACAGAAACCATAAACACTCAATAAAGTGAAAAGATTGCTCATCGTCAATTGGCAGTGGTAACTCTACGTATATATCTTTGCTATATAAGAGTCTGAGAATAAATAGTGCATTAAATATTGACTGAAGAGTGGCACACAAGAGATTTACGTTACATTACTAATAGTTATCAATACCTGCCTGACTTAAATCAACGAATTACAAAATCACGAAAAAAATACCAGAAAGACCACCACCCTCACAACGCCATCCACGCTCTCCACCTTCTTGATTCTATCCCGGCACCACCACCGTATCGCGCGAGAGAGCTATAACTGTGACTACCAAGTGATATTTCATTTAATCCCACTATTAATAGTGTGATGGGTGGACCAAAAGCTTTTACCAAATATGGTGACACACACCCCACGTAACAGTTCTGTAAAGAAGCTGCCAACAGTATTCTGTCAATCTTAGTTATTATTTGGAACTTATTGCATGTAATTAAATGTTACCCAAAGATTGTAAGAACTCCACAGAAGAAAGAGGTAAAAGAGAATATTTGGCAAAATCAGATGATGATTAGTGGGGTCACAGCGATATAGTAGACACTAGTACTGTATATGCTTGAGAGCCATAAAGACTTTGGTGGTAAAAGCTCAATATTCCTGATTGGAATTCATATAATGCGAGAATTTGGAACATTAGAGTTAAATTTTGCACTTCCAAGAAAGCTTAAAAAATAGGGGAGTTAAAAAATATCCCAAGTATAAATTCCTTACTATCCGTAATATGCAATATAACCTTCAAAAAGATGCGAGAGACACAAAGCAAACAGAAATCTTGCCCTTGTACCCATAACTCTAGCCCCTATGAGTTCTAGATAATATGCCTAGAAGAAATGATATGTAATAAGCTCATACCAGTGTTCTCAGTATCACTAACATATATGCAAGAACTACTAAAGAGAGATGAAATACTTTATATACACCTATAAAAAGCAAAGATCAGGAAATCAGACCAATCAACACCATATCCAGCTATCACTATAAATTTAGATCCAGAGATCCAAAGCACATCCACACCAATTAAGCAACAAACACGTAAGATCAAACCTAGAGATAGAACCAAGCAGCAAAATCAGATCGAAAACCCAAACACAAAAAACAACTCATAACTCACACAATACCATATCCCTCAAAGCCAAAGAGCTATGTTTTACATACGACTTAACAGGGAACAAACATTTAGTGAATATACTAACCGTGACAGGCCCTCCGATCTACTGAAATTGACAACAGGCACACGGATCTATAAAAATATTTAACTCCCAGTTGAAGGTCTAGAAAAGCACACCAACGCATCCATTCCCTATAACGGATTCAGTCGTACCAGAGAAGGACAGACCAGACAGCAGCCACCTGAGCGCGCTGCTGCCGACTAAGCAAAGCACGCTCCGGAATCGCTGCCAGGCGAGTGTCCAGCTCTGAGCCGGCCCGTACACGCCTTTGGCTGCTCTGTGGCTCCTATGTCAGACCCAGCAAGAAACCCGAAAGCGTGGAAAAAATCCAAGAGATCACTACTTCGACCGCTGATATCTCAAAAATTTTGAGTTGCCTCTAGCTATCGGTTATGACTACGAGTATATCGTGTTTATTATCCCAACTCATCCTTGGTCGTTATATATCCTGATAATTTAATCAACAGATGCAGTGGATGAATTTCGTGAACTATCAAGTGAAGCAATAAAAGAGCGCACCAAGTGAGATATTAAGAGGAAGAATGGTAAGATAACAATATATGTAGAGCCTGGACAGAGAGAGTCATATTGATACCCGTCGCACCTCTAGAAGGAATATCATAATAATGAGGAAGTACTTACAACACTGAAATATTAGATAGTTTTTATCCTTTTTTATAAGATTGTAGTGTGTTTGACAGTTGGCAGTGTGATTATTCTAGATGGTGTGTATTTAAGATAGGTAGTAGGGGATATATTTTTGAGTGAGGAAAGAAGACCAATAGGATCCCGACGCGTAGCAAATCATACGGCATGAGATTCGACCACCAACGCCCTCGCTGGAGTGATCTTATGGCGTGCAACATCCCTTTATAAATTTAATGAACCTCGTAAAATGTCATTGTAAGAGTATCCCAATATTTTACCAGGAACAATTTGTATACGTTTAACACAATACATCAGAAATAACTATAAAATTTGGCACACAAAATGAATATTACATTCATCCATGTATAATATATAGAAGTATATCCCAAGGAAATTGAAATTAAAAAATCCTTTAGAGTGAATTTGTGAAATGTGCCAAATATGAGAAATTTGATCTGTTATGAAGATCCGTATAAATCTATCACCTTTTGAGCTCTATAGCTGGAATGTTATGCCTTTGCTACAATGAAGATATTGCTGAAAAAGTAGGATCTATAAAGGCCCACCATTCGAGTTTTAACCATGTGAAAACACTTTACATAATTTTTATCCTATTAAGCTGAACATTAGTTTATAACAGTTTATAATAATATAATTGTCCCGTTGTTGATAGGAAATGATAAATAAGAAATCCAAGTGATCCAAGAATGAGAGAACATCAGATGAACGAAGCCAGAAAGAATGTGATATTTAACGTGCAACGAATAAAGAACCCAAGACACACTGGACGTACGTCAAAATACAATAACTTTCACGCTATTTTGATCCTTGAATGCGATTACCTTAGCGTATATATGTTTTAATTATATCATTTTTGGAAGAAAAAATAAATTTACAATTAAATGATAGATATAATCTTGTGAAGAACATAACAAATTAATTATTCCTATGACAGCAGTAGAAAGAGTGCAAAAGAGCGACCCTAACGTCGAACTTCATAATGAGAGCAACAAGTTTTCTTTCCTACGCTTACATTTTAATTGGATAAATTTCATTTTTAAAGCAAAAATGACAAATTTTAAAATAATTATACTATAGTGCGGAAAGTTTATCCAGTCAAATGATTAGAATGCAACTGAGATACTTACATTTAACACGTTACATTTTTAATAGGATATTCAGATAAAAGAGTTAGATTTTATAAATTTTTTTTGTTGAAATACTTATAATTATTTAAAATGTAGTATTTATGTTATACTTTCTCAAATACTTTAAACTCAAAAAATCCAAGCCCTCCATCCCACCACCACCACTACTAGGGTTCGAACCTATGACCACCCATTTGAAATTGTAATCGGGACGCAATCACACTACACGGAGAAAAAATAATTTTAAAAATTGAAAATAAAATATATAGTTCTGTGAAAACTTTATCTAGTCAAATGGTTTGAATGCCACATGACGCAATGCGAACTTTCAATACGTTAAACTTTTAATGGATAATTTAAATGTGAAAAGTTAAATTTAAATATATTGTCAAGTGAAATCTTTATCCAGTCAAAAGATTGAACGCACCGTTACGCGATATCTTTATTCATTGCGTTACATTTCTTAATTAATAATGATAAATGTTTTAATTCGTTAAAAGATAAAATAAAATTAAATTAAATATATTGTCGAGAAAAGACTTTTCGTGTCAAAAGATTAAAATACACCTAGCGCGATACTTTACATTCAATACTTACATTTGAAAAAAAATATGAATTTAAAATTAAATATATTGTCATGTGAAAACTTTATTCAAGTTAAAAGATTAGAAAAATAGCTTGACACGATAATTACGTAATACTTTACCATTTTAATGTGATAAATTTCATTTTTTGGATATAATCTGATTTAAATGTAGAATATATTGTGTGTGAAAATTTATCCAGTCCACCCAGATTAAAATCGCACCTACACCGATACTTGTGTTTAAATAATTAACATTTAATGAGAATAAGTTTTCATTTTTTAAGAAATAATATTTAAATTATATATTATGTGTGAAACTTTCATCTAGTCAAAAGAACGTATCTGACGTGAATACTTATTATGGTTCAATACATTACATTTTTTTTTTATTAACACAGGAATGAGGCGATACCCATACACCTTATTGCCTACAATCAATACATTACATTTTGAATGCCGATAAATCTCATTTTTTAAAAGAAATAATCAATCTTAAAATTAGATGTACTTGCCCAAACTAATTGTACTGCTGTCGTGACAACACAGCGCTGTGTTCCAGCGCTCAGACACACAGCAAAACACCAACTGATGGGACTACGACTCACGCTCTGAATTACGCTTACATTTTTGCATGGGATATATCCGTTGAATTACGTTACATTTCATGGGAATACATATACGTATACACTGGGTATATACGTTACGTTAAATACATTACATTTTTCAATGGATAATCCTTATCTCTTCTAAAGAATATAAATTTAAAATAAAATATATTATCGGTGAAAACTTTGTCCCATTGACATCAACTACATACACACATCACCTAACACCAATCAAACATAATTCAATATGTTCATATTTGTATTCATTCAAAGATTAAACGAACCATAAACCGAAACTTAATTTACATCCAAAATACTTACATTTTTTAATGCGCATTAAATAATTCCCCATTTCCTTGAATAAAATAAATATAAATAAAATAATTAATCGTGTGAAAATTTTTAACCCCGAGTCAAAAAATAGAAAACACCAAGAGTCACCGTGTTCGGAGTATAGGATCCTTTGGTTGCGGGAAATTCAGTCTTTCTGGGATAAGAAAACACCTGACAAACATAGAGTTTTGCACTTTTGGTCCCACGATTAATACTGGATGGACAGTAATTGATCCACGACTTTTGAACCTTGCAATTTTAGTCCACGACTATTGATTTTTTTTGCAAAAATGGTCCTTCCGGCCACTTTTCCGTCAAAATTTCACCGGAAAAAAAAAATTCTCATTTTCTAGCCCGGGTTAAAATGACATTTTACTTATCTCAAAAAATTAAAGAAAAGAATTGATTATTTGACTACAACAATATTACTGGGTACATAACTACTGCCCCAGCGGCGGAGCCTAGAGCAAGCAAAGGGCTAATCGTAAGCGGCGGAGCGCCGTGAGGCGTCAATCACGTCTGCCGGATCATCCCGAAGACATCCGGAAAAGTAAAATTCAATTTTAACCCGGCTAAAAATGGAAAAAAAAAATTCCGGTGAAATTTTGACGGAAAAGTGACTGGAATGACCAATTTTGGCAAAAAAATCAATAGTCGTGGACTAAAATTGCAAGGTTCAAAAAGTCGTGGATCAATTCTTGCCAGTGCCACTATAGTCCGTGGGACCTAAAAGTGCAAAAAACTCTGACAGAAATAATTACATTCAATACCCCATTATTTACATTCTTTAATATAAATTGATTTTAAAATTAAATATATTGCCTTGAAAACTTAATCCATTCAAGAGATTAAAATGCCCCTGACGCGATGCATATGTTCAGATCGACAAGCAAACACGAAACTCTCATAACTCACGCAAACCTATTCCGCAGCCGTACGGAACCAAATTCTAATATACCGGGCGGCCTCCGATTCAATTGATACAGGGCGAGACGTAAACTCGCGAGGACGACGCACAAACGCCATCTATCCCATTACAGATTCGTACAAGATAGACACAGCATGCACGCATTCCTCCGGCAGCTTTCGAGCTGAGCCGGCCGTCGAGCGGCGGCGGGCTGAAAGTCCCGGCCTGCACCAAGCAAATTAGAGACCGCCGCAATTTCTGTGCCCTAAAAGCGCTACGAATGAATTCGCCCATGTTATATACGGGTTGGACGGTTTATATAGAGAGAGAGATCTGAAAACGCAGAGATTAAAAGAAAAAGAAAAAAAAGCTGGTGAATTTAGAGACTTTAGGAATTAGGGGTGTGAGAGAAATGGGAGAAGGAATGAGCTATTTATAGATAAGACAAACCAATAGGATTCGACGCGTGGATACGCGTCGGCCCGGCCCACCAACCTCGCGGGATCTTGGCAATTTAAGGTAATATTGTCTCGAACTGATATAATATTTACCAGATTTAGTATATATTATATATATTCTAAATAGATTTCGTTGATAAATACAGGTATATAATTGCATGAATTGTGATCGAGTCAAGAGATTAGAACGTATCTAACATGATATTTACGTTACATTTTGAATGTGATAAATTTTCTTTTTCAAACAAAAATATATTGTAAAATTTAATATATTGTCGTGTGAAAACTTTATCCAGTCAAAAAGATGAGAAACGCATTGACGTGACACTTACTTGCATACAATAAATTTTCATAATTTTTTTTTTGAAATACTCATAATTTTTTAAAAATTTAATATATGTTTTATATTTTCTCAAACACTTTAAATCCAAAGAATGTAAGCCGCCCGACCACCCTATAAGGAAAAAGAGTGAATAGCAATGATGATAATTATATTTCTATAAACGTGTAATGTCCATGCATCATTTTCTTATCCTTACGTAACTAGAAGGATTTACAATTTAGTGACATATTTTTTTAATTTTTTTTGGAAAGGTGTGACATGATATTTTAATATACGTAGCGGCTCCTTTCACTAATTTTTTTCCAAATTGAAAAAACACATCTTATGAATAAGTTGATCAATTGTGACCTTTTTTAAAACCGATACTTTCTCAACCTAATGAAGCACACTGAATCATAACGACTCTACTAAGAGAGGGTCATGACCCTCCCACCATGAGAGAGGTCACTACATGCCATCTAAACACAAAGTGTTTGGCAGATCAATTGTGACTTAAATAAGACAAAATAAAAAAATTAATTTTGGGTGACGAGAGAATCCGTTACCACTACCGTGTGCACGGGATAAATCACATTTATGTGTAATAGCTTGCAAATCATATAAAAAAATATTAACCGTTTAAAATATATTGTGAAACGGGATTGACCAATAATCTAAAATCTTTTTAATATCATGATTCCCATGATTAGATTTTAAAAAGATTTTTCAACGCTTATAATTTTATTCCGATTATTTGAATTTCGTAAAAATCTTTTTTAATATTATGATTCTCATGATTAGATTTTAAAAGAATTTTCAACGCTTATTTTATTCAGATTATTTGAATTTAACACTTTTTATAATCCATTGCTTTCGTATACATCCCAAGTCTTTAAAGTCATAAAGGGATTTCCCATTCAAACTTCTTTTTGTATGATTTGTAATATTCTAGTGATAGATTGACGGACCAACCATTCAAAACGTCCCACATATATTTGCATATTAAGAAAAAATAATTTTCCAATTTCCCATATTTGACTATTTGAGGATATACACTAGATAAAATATATTTTTATACAAAACTCGTAAATCGCACAAAGAAAGTAAATTACACCATGAAGAACGCATTCTTTTATGACGGGCTCAGTTAAGAGAACGTTGACAAGAATTAACTCATAACCTTCCTAATACAAAAATCATGATACATATACTCGAGTAGCTCGACCACATACTTATTTTGGAGCCATTAGGGATGGCAACGGGGCAGGACGGGACGTCCCTCCCCCGGCGGAAATTAGAAATAGTCATCCATCCTCCGCTCCTGGGGGAATTATGTAATTTTAATAAAAATAAATAATATATATATATATATATATATATAGATATATATTATATATATAATATTATATATAATATTTATTTATTTTGTAATTTAATTTGACCGGTAAATATGTTACGGGAATATTGTTATGAGACTAATAAGTGACAATAGTATTTGTTTGTGTTTCATAATTGAACGTCCTTTGCTAGCTGTGGAGAGCCCCATTTTATACTAAAGTCCTAACGGTAACAACATGGGACATAAATGGGGAGCTAAGCCTTTTAATTCACTCTCATCAATGGTGGCTTCAATAGCAGTAAAGGTGGCACATGTTGTCTGTCCGTTGGAGTTTTGCCCATTGGGTTTCCACGTGGTGCCGGGTTAAATATGGCGTCGGGTCGGAAGCGCCACTTATGATCCGGGTCGGTGCCAGTCCTATTATCCTGTCAATAATAATTAATCGGGGACGGGGCGGGGGGAGGGGTATCCCGTCCCCGTCCCCGTTCCTGCTGGGAAATTTCAAAAATTCCCCTTCCCCCGTCCTGATCCCCGACATTTTTCCCGTCCTCGTCCCCGTCCCCATCCCCGACGGGGACGGGAGATTCCAACAGGGACGGGACACATTGCCATCCTAGGAGCCATTATTGCATACCTTTTTGACTTTTGAGGTTGAGAAATTAAACAACTTTCCAAAATTAATATAATGCCAATTGGAAGCAAATTAAAAAAGGTATGAATTTTGTATTAATTAACTTTATGCAACGAATCTTGATTGGCATAATATCTTTGTTCCACAAATATTATTCTAGTGTCAATAAGCAAAAGTTTATGCTTGAAAGCTACAACTCATAAGTTGACAGCCTCTTTCTATTGGTTCCTTTCCCCCTTTCCTTGACATATAAATCAACAAGGAGAACGATATGAGATTTCTCATTAAAATTTATCAAATATGAGGAGTTCACGGGATCTAGGCGGGGGAATTGAAATGTAATTCTTCTCCCTAATTTGAAAAAAAAAATGAAAAATTATTTATAGTCTGAATGGAAGATATTGAAATTTTGTAAATTTCTCTGTCCCTCTCCTAAGATTTTAAATTTCATGGTTATTACGAAGAAAGATTGGTTAAATCGTACCTTAGTCTTATACGCACACAAATTAAAGATTCCAATCAATACCTTCCATCATCCATAACCTTTTTTTTTCATTCGTGTTTTCATAGAATTGAACACTCACAATACTATCACCTTTAGTCATGACATCAAGTCAGAATGACCAATATCTTAATTTCAAGAAGGGGTAGCAATATTGATCATTTTGGTAAAATAGTTAGCTTATCAGTCAATTTTGACTCATTTGACCACTATTAATTGTTTGATTTGGTTAAAAGATCAATACAAGTGTTTGAATTGGTTAATTAGTTTTTTGTAACTCCAAAATGCTAAAATTCAAAAAGCTACTCAAAACAAGTTTTTTCAAATAACTTTTTGTGAAGAGAAATTATATCAAACAACTATCAGCTAACTGCTAATTTACCAAACACCTTTCTACAATCAGTTAATGTTATCAACTAGTTATACTCTCTAATTAACCCAATCAGCTAACAAACTAACAGTCATTTACCAAACAAGGCCATTATGTTGGAACTATTAATAGAGACTAGGATCCGTTTGAAAAGTATGAAAATAACTTTGAAAAGTGAGTTATTTTTTAGATTTTTCAAACGGACTCTAATTGAAAGATGGACAACAAAATCGAATGACAAATACAAATATATTCAAATAAACGTGTCCAAAAAGAAGCAACTAAATGAGTGAAATATGATTAATGTATCTAGAGGTCATGAATTTAATTTTTTTTTATTAACATTATTTCAATTAAATTCATTACACATGATTTTCTTAATACCGAACACAATTTACCCCTTCAAAATCGGTGTTTACTTGTGCATATTTCCAAGTGTTATGAAACGACATAAATAAAGAATCTTGTATTAGATCTTTGTCGCCTAATTGCCTAAACCGCAAACCTTTGAGTACAACGTAAACCATAGGGACAGCAAATCTTTTACTGCCAAAACACTGTCTATAAAATGCAAAGCATATTCATTATATTGTTGAAGCTCAAGCTATCACCTATGAAGAAAAAAATATTAGAGGTCACCTAAAATTAGAGCTTCACCATCATAAGACATTGTCACGCTTCTTGTACTTTAAAAAAAAAAATAATCTTTGGGAACAGTTTTGGTATCTTTAACAACGAAAAATGAGTGAATTTTGTCAAGGACTAGGGGTTAAAGTAATGACCCAAAAAACGGTTGGGTTGACCATAAACCTTAAATGGGCCTAAGTTTAATAAATGATGTTAACTTTTTGAATAACCCATGTTTTTTAATTTTGGAGGACTATACCTTGACTCATAAATCTGCAATCGTTATAATCCTACACCCACGCCGTACATAGTACTGTGCGCCGCGCGCCTCCCAAACTGACGTTCGTTTTGGGGCGTGGCTTGGGAGGGCGCCGGTAGGAAGCTTGCTGAAGAGTTATGTGTATTTTCACACGTTAATGTGTATTTTTCACAACGTTATGTTATGGTTCATACAGTTATGTGTATTTTTTTATACAATTATGTACATTCCTTTTTTATACAATTTATGTACATCAGAATAAGAATTTGTGTGTATTATTTAAGCAGTTTGAGTTTATTATGTTAAAAGTTATGTTCATTATGTATTATGTTAGATTATGTGTTTATCTTTTAAAAAAGACTATGTATATTTTGTTATAAACATTATGTGTATTCAATGGTATAACATTATGTGATTCAAGTATACATTATGTACATTCTTGAACAGCGGGGTTTTTTTTAAAAAAAAGCCTACTGCCATTCACTGGGCGCGGGAAATTTTAAAAAAATAATAATTAAAACGACGTCGTTTTGCATCTGGGCGCATAGTGCAATGTACGCCGTGGTGTAGGATATAAATTGCCGTAAATCCGTCTCCAAGCCTATGAAAGGATAAATCAGTTGTTATATTATAAGACCACGGTGCATAATCGATTATGCACCGCCCCATATACGGCGCCATTTCTTTAAGTAAAGAAATGGTCCGCCGTTAGAGTTAACGGAGTCCCCGTTGTTTGGTGTATTAAACACCAACTGACACTACAATATATCCAAACCGACACTACAATTATATCAAAATGATACTGTAGTTATAGTGAAATGAAACTGCAGTGTATATAAACTGAAACTGAATAACATTTCACATATTTGAGTGTATATTGTACAATGAAGCTGTAATTATATCAAAATGATCATGTAGTTGTGTTTTAATAAACTATAGTGTAATAAAAAAATATTAAATAACATTTTCACATATTTGAGTCTATAATAATCGAATGAAACTATAGTTATATCGAAATGAAACTGTAGTTGTGTTCAACTGAAACTGCAGTGTATACAAAATGACACTGAATAACAGAGTTACTTTTTGCAAAAAGGGTGCGAAACGGCGGAAATAAGCACTGTTAATTTTCATTTAAAAAAAACGCGCGGTGCATAATTGATTATGCACCGCGGTGCATAATATAATTTGCCGAGATAAATCGAGTCAATCCAGCTTTAAAAGTTGAAACTCAAAGCTTGAGCCAAACCCAAATCCCTTAATATGGCAAATTATTGTGTGGACCATGGCCCACACAATGTTATATGGACCATAACAAAAAATACATTTTTAATATACTAAATGTACATTATTTTTGTATTGGATGTACATTATACAAATATAATGTACATCCCCTAAATACAATGTACATTATTTTTGTACTGAATATACATTATTTTTGTATTGAAAGTACATTATTTTGTGTGGAGCAGTCCATGGTCCACACAATAATAATTGCCATAATATTTATATTCATGACAGGAATCGAACCTCACCCTACCGCTAGAAGCGAATCGTACAACTCCCTGGGGCAATAAATGTGTTTTTATCTTAACAAGAAAATTTCTTCATTTTATAGAGAATCTGAAAATTGAACAGTTGAAGTAAATGCAACCTAAGAATATAACCTTTATAAGGGACACATCAAGTTAGTTATATTATATTCTTGTTACCATTATAGTTCTAAGAATCTTGCAAGGAATTAAGGATAAAAAAATCTAAAATCTACCTAGATTTCGTGCTACAATTTGGGTAAACAATGGTTCCATTGATGGGAAGTTTGAGCTGGCAATCAAGGTGGAGCCTGAACTTCACAGAGCCCAGCAGCCACACTCTCCACCTGGTCCCGGTCTCGCCTTGGGATGTCGAACACCGCGCGGCGCTGCCGCAGCGCCGCCTCGGCGGTGTCGGCTTGGTCGGGTGAGGGGGATGGGGGTGGACTCGACGGCGTAGTAAAGTCCAGGGAGCTGTTCTTGGGGACGTCGAAGTCAGGGGCGAAGAGTACGCCACCTTGAGCCGTGGAAGCTGAGGGTGTAGTGGGTGTGGTAGAAGCTGGCGTGGGCCTTGGCGTTGCCGTTCTCCGCTTGATGACAATGGCGGCCTCACCGTCAGCACGCTGGCCATGTCGTACGAGATCCTCTCCAGCCGCGCGCTGGCGATGCTCATCTGAGGCACCTTGGTTTCACCACCATGTAGCCGATGAACACGCGACGCCGGTGAAGATCACGGCGACGGTTAGGACGGTGCAGATGATGGCGCGCACCAGATTAAGGGGTTGGGTGCGTCGCTCAGGGCCGAGCACTGCTTTGGCATTGATGGGAGGAATGGGGGTTTGTCGGAGGAATTGGTGGCCGGCGGGAAGACAACATTCGAGGAAGCTGGACGGTTTTATGGAGGTTAGAAGAAGACAATAAGTTTTGTGTACGAGGAAGAGGAAGTAAAATCAGTTGGGATTGGGTGTAATTGGTGGAAAGGTTTTGGCATCTCCTTTCCCTAAGCATAAAGTCACCATTAAAATTTAAAACAGTTTGGAATCACAGGCTCTTCAACCTCAAAAAAAGGGTAAAAAAAAATAACCAAACTTGCAGTCCATCTTGTTTCTTAAAAACACTTTTTTCCGACAGCACCTTTCATCTTAAGAAAACCCAAATCTGGGGGAAATGAACAGTGTAACATTCTTCGACCCACCGGAAGGAACTGGACGGCGGCTGAGAGGGAGCTGGCGGGATAGCTTGCGGGGTCGTCTGTGAATTGCGGTTGTACCGGTTTCTTGAATAGGAGCCATGGATTCAATGGAAGATTCAAACTTTGGAAACACCAACCCAGAAGATTGATTGCATACGGAAAAAATAAAAATAATTTGAATCAAATTCATTTTATAAATGATGACAAATATTTTTAGTTTTTTGTTAAAGCCTAATTGTTGACTACCAATAGAGAAATATTAGAAAAATGATTAAATAAGCTAAAGTCATTTTTTGTTTAAAAAGCTACTGGCTTTATTACATTTGTAGTATTTATTCATATACTTTCTCAGCTTTACTGAAACACAAAGAAGTGAAAGAACCAATAACGCCTTTCTAACCAATAGGGTAGCTCAAGTGGCAAATGAGCTCTCTTTGTGGGGAGATTCCAGGATAACCTGGGTTTGATTTCACAAGTGGCGATTCCGATTCCTTTAGGTCAGCTTCTGTGCCTACCGGGTGGGTTCGATTTTCCACAAGTGACGATTCCCTTTGGGTCAGCTTCTGTGCCTCTCGGAGCGAACCGGGTGACCTAAAAAAAATAACGCCCTTTAAAAAAAAAATAACGCCCTTCCTCCACTGAAGCTCGAACTCATAATCTTCAAATGGAAGTCCAATTCAAACCCGGATACCATTAGACCACATAGACTTGGTAGCTAAAGTCCAATTAAGTTCCTGAACTTTTAAAAATGTTATTATTCATTTTAATATGTTAAATGAGGGCAATAAAGTCTAAGAAAACCAATAATATGTTATTACATGTTATTTCAATTCAGATATTATATTCGGCCAAATTGACGATCAGCGACAACTGAACCTCACCGATCACCATTTACCAAGCAAAGGCGACAGTTGGTCGACCGTCGTTGGTTGCCAGATTTTGGCTAAATATGATGTCTGAACTGAAATGACTTATAATAACATGTTATTTATACGTTTTTAGGTTTCATTGTCTTAATTTAACATATTAAATAATATAATTATACTTTTTAAAAGTTTAGAGATGTAATTGACTTTTTTAAATAGAATTTATGGATTTATTTAACCTTTTTCCTTAGATATTACTAACAATTCATTTATGAACGGTTGGAAATTGCGGGTTGAATGAAGTTAAAACTTTAGGGACAAAAGTGAAATTTAATGGACCAAGCGAGCAGGTGGCAAAATCTTGACCTCCAATCCAGACAAGACTGCCATTGTGAGGCCATTTTCCTGCCACCTTTAAATCATCACATTCGCTGCCTTCATATGCTCCACAAAATATCTCACAATCAGAAACCTATCCAAAATCCCTTCCGAGCAATCATGTCTAGATTCCTTGTACAGATTACATATTTACATATAAAATTTATATATATCATACATGCCACCGGGACTTTAAGCATCGTTTCCACAATTCCACGGACAGTTGACAGTTGACAGTTTGACACCATCCTTCCGGAGCCATGGAAGCCTCTGCAGCTCTAAGTTCAGGCACAAGGACTCTGTTCTTAAGCGGGCCATCAAAGCTATTTCCCAGCAAGAAATGGGATCCGCGCTCTGGGTCTTGCTGTTATCTGAATTCCAAGTCCAGGGTTGCCTTGTCCGTCACCCCTGCTCGGTGTCGAAGCAGTATCGCCTCTTCATCGACTCAAACTTCGTCCCCGGCCGTTCATGTTTCGCAGGAAAAGCTTGAACGTGTAGAGACGTCCATAGAGAAGGTGATCGGTTTGCTGCGAGTAGAGCATACCATGTGTATGTATAAATGTGCATGTGGTGATGCTCTGATTAATTTGTGGGTTTTGAATGTTGTTGTTGTAGGTAATTTATGGGTGTCGCTTCTTTGCTATCCTTGCGGTCTGGGGTTCCCTGATTGGATCTTTTCTTTGCTTTATCAAGGTGCATTTTATTTTATTATTTTTTGTTTCTCTGTATATATTGGTTTCAGAATAGGATATGATAGAATATGGAATCATGTTTATTTGGAGCAAATCACAAACAATTTGAAGAACGATAAACTGGCTGAAGCTGCAGAAATAAACACCATAAATTGGTTTAGTGGCTCATGGTACTGGTAGTATAGATATCATCAAATTTGGAAAAAATAAAGAAGATATTTTCCCATTATGCCTAAAATCCTGTAGTGAATTTAATGTTCTGAAGTTCAATATTTGAAATGATGTATAAAAGGCAAGAACTTAAATAGTTGGACTCTGTTTGTGTCTATGTAATAAAGTACAATTCTTTATGTATCTTGCACATAGTAAATGTCATTACAGAAAGTAATTTTCTAATACACATTTCAAAATTTCTGGAACATTTGTTGTCACATGCAGGGTTGTGTTTGTGTTGTTGGAGCATTCCAAGCATATTTTGTGACCCATGCCAAGGTTATTCTATTGCTCGTTGAGGCTGTTGGTGAGGTTTCTATCTACAGAGTATTATTTATTTTGATCCTTTCTTGTTGCATTTGCTTCTGCTCTTCTTCCTTATTTGTGACAGCCCCATTAAAATGCTTAATCGCCTAATTTTTTTATTGTTTATGAAATGTGATGGTCTCCTTGAGGTTGTACTGTCATTTTTGGGGAAAGAAAACTTGTTGCCCTTTTGAAGTTGCCTTTCCTTTTCATCTGTCAAGGAATATTTGTTTGTCTTTCTATATAAACTTTCAAGTAATTCATCAATAGCGAGTGTTTTCTTAGTCCTGTTTTGTTCTTTTTCTTATCCTCTTTCTGTTGTCTCTGATGTTACCATCTGTCATTTTCTTTTACTTCCAGATATATATCTGTTAGGTACAGTAATGCTAGTTTTTGGCATGGGGCTTTATGAGCTCTTTATCAGCAATCTTGACAAGGCAAATTCAGCATCAAAGGATAGATTGGCATACAGATCAAATCTCTTTGGCATATTCACTCTAAAGGTTTTTTTCATTCCTTGGAAACTTCTAATATCTGTGTTTATTTTGTGCAATTTATGTTATTTCTGATTTTGTAAGCTACAATGTTCTATGGTTACATGATTTTGGTTCAATAGGGTGTGCACACACACATACGTATATGTATGTGTACCTAATATACAATATTAAATAAAACTAGAAAAACTGAAGTGCACACACACAATTTAAAAAGGATCAAATGCAGTTAAGACTCCAATTGATACAAGGTGGACGGAATGCTCTCTGTTCAGGCTACATAATGTTACTCCATTCTTCCTCTATTCCCTTAGCCTCCTTTTGTTCACTTTGTCATTCATCCCATCTGTTGATAAATTATCAGGAACGACCAAGATGGTTGGAAATTAAAACTGTCAACGAGCTGAAAACTAAAATTGGACACGTAATAGTGATGCTTCTTCTCATCGGTTTGTTTGACAAGAGCAAAAAGGCTGTTATACACTCGCCTGCAGATCTGCTTTGCTTCGCAGCATCAGTGCTGCTTTCCTCTGGCTGCTTATATCTGCTTTCTAGACTCAATGAGTAAATTAGGTATGTACATATATATTATGTGTCTAGTCTTGAAACATGCTCTTTTGATATATATATATATATATATATAAAGTTCCCTCTATCTGGAATGTTGTGAATGAGACACTTGTGTATATCTTTCTTCTAGTCTTTGACTATTGGTAGATATCAAGGCAAGATTTCTTTTGCTTGTCTCTATCAATTGCTTACTTAGTGATTTTCTATTTTCCCCTTTCATAATACTTACATCATATGATTCCACAGAATCTTGTTTACAAAAGTCAGCAGCAAAAATGTCTACTATCTGTGACACTAATCACACTGTTTGCCAATTCTCTTCTTTTCGGCTCTTACTGCATAGTAACTAGATTCAGAATACTGTTGGAGCTTCTTGAACTACGGGGGGTTAATTGGTTAAAAGCTTTTGGACACCAATAGTGGTTATGATTAACTAAGCAGTGGTTTGCGATGATCAGATTCTTGATTTGAATCTTATTATCAGCATTTGTACTTTAGAAGCTTATCTGTATTTATGCTTTTTACCTCTTTAGCAAGAACATAAGTGGTACACTGCATTGAGTGGATTATTTTTGGGGGTACTGCATGCATTCTATTGTAGGAATTCAATTGCATTATGTGTTATCTGTTTGTCTTGCAACAGATCAGAGGTGATCGGCTGAATATCAATATTAGAATACTGAACATCAGTACAGTTGTGCACTTGTGCATGATTTATGTGTTGATTGGATTTCAATGCATAATATAAAATACCCTTCTTGAAACATAAAATAAACTAAGTATTTTATTATAACAATACATGATGCTTTGATGATGTGGTACTATTCCTCCCCTTTTTTCTCATCTCCCACAGGAACCACAAACAAATCAATATAGCTGCAACCCGCAAAAAAAAAAAAAACTAAGTATTTTATTATAACAATACATGATGCTTTGATGATGTGGTACTATTGCTCCCCCTTTTTTCTCATCTCCTCCCACAGGAACCACAAACAAATTAATCAAGTATAGCTGCAACCCGCAAAATTGAAAAAACAAAAAGAGGAAGGGAGAAAAGGAGGGGGAAGAACACCAAAGAGGAGAAAGAGATTAAGTAAAATATATAAATACTCCTTAATATGTTGAGAGCTAGATCCTTATATTTGAATTGAAGGATGCAGCACAGCTCTCAATATAGTTATGAGTTTTTATGTATTAGGCACCTGGAGGCTGGTCGCTACCCCCCTTCATGACCCATTCCAGGGCTATGCCCTGGACTTGTTGGACTGTAAAGTGCTACGTCATACCCGGAATGGTTGTTTGAGAAGCTGTCACTTGATGTTGGTCTAGGCTGTGTCGCATAACCTTAACAGGGGCTGGAAGATAGAATTTTGATGGCCTCATGCTTCAGCCAACTCTAAGTGCTGCTGATGAATAAGCAGCACAATTACATAAAATACCAGAACATGGATTCTTGGATGTGAAGCCATCAAAAACATTTGATAAGAGAAGTTGGATTGTAAACATGAACCGAGGGAAATGAACTTGATGGTAGCAATGAGCCAGGCTGGTGTATATATAGGATGGTGTGTGAAGATTGAAGAGTAGTGCTTTGCCAGCAATCAATTTAATTGAAGTGCCCAACAAGCAAATATTTCCATTTTGGGTATGAATAACACTTCTCAGCCTACAACATTTCCAAAGAGCTCTGCCACTGCCACAAGTTGATATTCTCATACACCTTTTAATTAGATAAAAGCTTTTAGTACAGCATTTGATAAGACATCACAATACAACAATCCCCTTGGTATTTCTTGTTTTATTTTAGAGCAGCCTTGTGTGGGAGAGAGCTTCTTGAAGACGGAAGTTTGCTGCAAGTTGGATACAAAATAAAAGTAAAAATAAATGAAAATGGTTCTTCCACTAAACTTTATAAGGATTTGCTGTCTGCTGTGCATATTTTCCCTGATCATCTTGTTCTTAGTATATATAGTTCTGCACTACATGTATCAATTCTGTGTACAGTGTGGAGCCATCTTCTACAAAGTGATTTCCTTTGTTATTGAGCAGTGAGAAGTATCGTTTATAGTCGCCAATATGGTTGCTTTAACCTGTGTTCCTAACTTCTTTACAGAGGGATGAGAACTTCTTCCTTCTTGCATTCTGTATAATTCCCCACAATCCACATTTTTACACTGCACTAGATTTGTGAAGTACAATATTTCAGTTATAGAACAGGTGACAACATATCAGTAACTGCTATACGTGGTAAGAATAAATGACAATCATCATGCTCAAATACCTTTACTTCGTCCTTATACTGTATTTTGTATGCTTTGTGTCTCCTGCACAAAGCTTAAAGAAAAGCTTCATTTCAGTCAATGTAATATTTATACCGGAGTATCATTTTCTTTTTTGTTTAAGGAAATCCTGACCCCATATTTCCTTAGGATACTGACTTTCCCATTCTACAAGTGACCAGTCCCTGCACACCAGATTAGATTTAGTACAATATACAAGATTCCTGACTCACAAAAACACAAACTTTATTAATATTGTATTATACTATTATTAAGTTATTTGTTCTGTCCTTAATCTGTTTGCATTTAAATCCATTTTTCAGTCACCCTTCCCCAAGAAATCCACAAGGATTTGTAGGGCACGGGGAATTATCTGTCCAAATATCTAAATCTTTACTCTCCTTAAACACTTTGGCACTTCCCGACAATGCATTTTGAGTTTTGACACTTGGAGTTGAACATAAATCATAAAAAAACTTGTCTCTTCACTTTATTCTATGCTTTATTGGCCCATAAATGTTTTTTTAGTTTGGAATTTGTGGAATATAGTACACATTCTAATTTGTAGCATAAACAATCATGGTAGCACATATATACCATTACTTTCTCTATGTGATTTTATTTTTAATAAAGTTGCTTTATATATAGTTGCAATTGTTTATCCTATTATGCAAATTTATTACACCACTTTATAATAGCTTTTGGATGAATAGAACTTGAGTAGATTTTAAAACTATTGCGTCCAATTCGTGCAATCCTTGCCGTTTTAGCTAGAACATGCTTGAGTAGTAATATGCATCAAGAAAATGATTTGTTTGAATTGTTTTATTTTATTTCTGATATTTCAATTAAGGGGAAAAACTTATATTTTGCTACCTTAAAATTTATAGTTTTATATTCATATACTAGCTTCCTAGTCCTTATTATTGTGCAGAGGATTTGATCATTTAACTGATATAATCACATGAGATTAATAATGTTTATATGCTTCAATTCCTATAGGCGAGAGAGATTCTTGGCTAGACTTAATTTATACAAGTTGTGTGGACTTATAGAGGTAAATATATATTATTATCGTTATGTTTAATGAGACGGTCATAATATATTTGAAAGGGAAACAAGGGATTGATTTCCATTCTTTACATTTCATAATGTTATAGATTTATACCGGCATACTACATCTTTGTCACATTCTATTGCATATGCCTTTGCCTTTTCTCAGATCGTTTTTCCATATTTGAGTAATAACAAATACTCTTCTAATAATAAATATATGTATCATCAAACTGATGAATGAATTGAAGATTCTGTTCTTCTTGGCTCTTTACTTCATAAACAATGGAAAGAGCTTATTAATTCATTTATCGGGAACATATGATTAACTAAACTATGGTTTAGCAACACACATGGAAAGAAAAGTTCTTGATTATCATGATCAGATTCTTAACGAGAATCTTATTCTCGTGAACTTGTTCTTTTTCCTTAAGAAGCCATCTTTAGCGTGAAAATAGGATAGTGCAGGATGGATACCGAAGGAAATAGAAAGCAGAAAAGTGAGGGGGAATGGAAGAGAATATTCTTAACTGGGTTAGTTGTCATTCTGTTGTTTCCACTTAACATCCTTGGATTCTTCAAAACATAGTATTCTTAAGAGTGAAAGGGCGGGATATTATTGTAAATGTTAGTATTCCATGGTAGAATATTCTTTCTTAAGAAAATGACAGTTTGACTGAATATTTTATCAAATGTGCGGCATGTGATTGACAAGTATCGCAATTTTTCATATTCATTAGTTTCCTGTGAATTGGTTAACTTCAGCACATGTTAAAGAAACAGTAAAAGGTTTAGTAAAAAACTTTAGTACATGTAATGTTATCTCTAAGTGTCGTATAGCACCATATCTTACTCCAAGATCATTGCTATTTTCCCTTTCATGGAGTGAATTCCATTTGACATGGAAAACATTCAAGGATTGAGCATTAAATGCACTATTGTTAAGATTTTTTATTTTTTTTTACGTCAAAAGGGATTCTGGCTACTTGGAAGAAAATATCTGTCATTTTTCTTGTTTTGGAGAGAATTTTATATATTTTGCTTTGTTAGAAAAAATATGGGAGTGACACAACATTTGAAGAAGTGTGGAGTTTCTTATTTTAAAGTAAGATACAATAATGTTACAGAACACAGTAGAAAAATCTATCTATTACTCCATATTTTTACTTAAGTAGAGTGATGATTATTTACAAAAATACCATTGCTGTTTTTTTATTTTTTTTATTTTTTTATTTTTTATTTTAATGGTAGAGTGATGATTATAATTTTTATTTACAAAAATTAGCGAAGTTGGAAAGAAGGAGAAGACCTTTTCTTCTAGGTTTATGAGAGAGACCTTTTGCCATGATTAATACATTTTTTCTTCTCTTTTTAAAAAAGATTTCCAACCACCAGTAGTTGGAAATTTGGAGAACACACTGAATTTGGCGGGTGGCCAGTAATAGTGATAGAGGACTTTTTGAATCCACAAAGTGGTCGAAAAGGCCATTTGCAACTTGAAACCTTAGGTCTCCAACCATTTTTTGGTGATAAGAAATTTCGAGTTTTCCAGCAATGAGTTATTTATGGATACCCGTAGTTCAACTTTTCTCCGAAACTGACCTGATGGTATACCACATAAATCCACAATACCTACAACCCTAAAGGCAATAGTTAAGAGAAGGGGATAGGTTATAGTTTTCGAATGCATATAGATATTTGCTCTTTTGAGATTTAACATGTGATTTGGTGGTAAACTATTTTCTGTTTTTGAATTCAAATCTTATCAATCTGATCTCGATCAGATGTACTAAAAAAATATGCACTCTTCAACTAGAAAACTAGGAAAACAAGCACTCATACAAATATAGTAAAAGCAAAGCCTTATATGTATGTATATGCTAAAACCGAAACTGAATCTCATTCTGCACATGCACAAGACTGAGGGTGATCTCTGCTATGGAGATGTTTTATTTCTTCAGCACACCATTCTGCATGACAAGAAACCTTAATAATCAAGCAGTGATATATGTATACATGTATGTATCCAGGATCAGTCTATTATCTCATTTGGAGGTTTATTGTTACCCATCCCGGGGCTATGTCCCGGAGCTGTAGGCCTGAACGCATCGACTTCCTCCTCCTTGCAAGGGTTGTAGGACACATTATCAACTGAGGGAGGACGGTGTTGTCTAGGCTTATGTACCATAACACTACTTAGACAGGGTGCAGGTGGAGAATGAAATTCTGGTGGCAACCTTAATGCTTCAGCCGCCAACTCTAAGTGTCGATGAACTAACAGGGACAACATAGGTATACAATAGACCACAAGAACATAGATCCTAGGATGTGTTGCCATCGAGCTGAGCTAAGCAACACAAGATGAATCTTTAGATCCTATTAACAGCTTCAATATATAGAACTTTGGTCAGAGAAGTTTTTAATGGTCTAAATATGAGACTTTTGAAGGAAATGCAGTTGATGCTTGCAGGGTTGCCATGGCTGGTGTATATAAGGATGCTGTAGAGGTCCCACAGAAGGGCATTGGTGGTCATAAACAATGGCGGGTGAAGCTTCATCTCTCAGCTCATAGCAGGTGCCCAGGCCACTATGAATAGATTATAATTATATTTTCGCCGCCATTATAAATAAATATCTAGATTGTGATCATATTCATCTTGCATATTGTGTGTCTTTCTTCACCTGTGATGTTATTTAGTTTCACACCTACTTTTGTTGTGTTGGTGATTTGTTTGTGTTGCATGTGGCTTGGAAATGAAGTTTGGAGGTCTTGTGATTGCAAATTGTTGGTTTTGAACTTTTTTTTTTGAAGTTGTTGATGTTGTGTATAGAAGGTGTTCAATGCTTTATAAGGTCAGGTTTCCGAGTTTTCGATCTTTCATTAGTTTACAAAAACTGGTGTGAGACTGAAACAGTTTCACATTAATTTTATAAGAGATTGTGGAGTGATACTTAAATTTGGCTAAATCTTCACTCTTGAGCTAGTTAAATGTTTGAGTGAATTACCATTGATTACTAGTCAACAACTCTTTTCAAATCTTTTTTTTTTTTTTTTTTACAAGAAAAATTCATAGTTACTAGCTAAATACATACACTAGTCACTAGGTAAATCATGTTCTTATGTAATAGTTTGTAAATTACACAGGGAGAGATAAACCGTACTAAAAAGACCTTGTAGACGAGTTTGATTTAGATCATGTTGACAAGAATCAAACTCGTGATCTTCTAATACGATAATCATATTCTATTTATTCGATATTTTTTCAGAAATCTAAAGTTCTTTTTTTTTTTTTTTTTTGGTGGTTTCATGGATCTAAAGTTCTCCCCTTGGATGGTGGTTGGTCCTACGAGGGATTTAGACTGTTATATTGTTTGGATTTTAATTCTTTAAGCTATTAATAAAATATTTTATTTGGTGTTCGAATAAAAAAAATACAAATATTATATAGCATAAGATACAAAGACAGACAACATTAAAAGGTGTGAACGTGATGCACTCATTACACCTTAGAACAGAAGAGACCATTAAACATGCGAATATTTCCATTTTGGGTAAGAAAATAGAAAATATTTTCTTGACCTGCTGTTCCATTGCGGCACAGTCGCCCCTCCAGGCTCCACCCACTCATTCAATTTATTTCCCCTTTTAATTTTTCCTTGAGTATAATCTAATCTATCATAATATTTGTTCAACAACATGATATATCTCTTCTCAAAATGTTGAATTTTCAACCCAGCCCGATAGAGCATCTGGAATGATGTAAACATGGTAACTCAATTGATCCACCTTTACTTACTGCGCACAAAGAGCCTCCCTCATTTTGAGAGGTTGCTCCCACACGACCGCTGATCATTCTTCCCAAATTTCATTTCTATGACCACTTGAGCTGCTCATGCAGATAACAACATGATATATACCTACATCAATGATTGGGATGAGATTTGAATTTGTGACACTTCCATTTGAAAGTGTCATAACGATGTCATCAGACACAAAGTACTTGGGATGAGACGAGACTCAAAACCGTGACCTTCTATTTGAAATATCATAGTGATACTATTAAACCAGACATTTGTACAGTGAATGAGAAGTCTCACTTAAGACTTGTTCTCAGGAGGATTCGATCTCTATGAATATTGGGGGATTAGATTTGGGATGAACTTTTTGCGTGCAGAAGTGCATAGTTTGATTCAGCGAAGTAAAAAAATCTGAGAAATAAAAAATAATAATAAAAAAAAATTGGTAGGCACTAGAGCTATTGATGGGCTGTTCCACTTTCAAAGTTGAATACAGTTGGCTTTAGTAAACAACATAGTATGTTTCAAAAAAAAAAAAGTAAACAACATAGTACCAACCTTTTTCTTTTTAAGGAAATCCTGACCCTAGATTTGGGCTTTCCAAACGTTGGCAAATCCCAATGTAACCACAAACACGGTGGATTGGGCAATGGGCACTATAAATCCCATTGGCTTAAGTATTGAGTAATGCTTTCACCATATAAAGTTTTAATTAAATTAATTACATCCTTAAAACATGGGACCAAATACCCTCTTCAAAAGAGATTAAAGTAAGCTATCTTAAAATTCAACGAAAGCATGATCAAAAGATATTGTAAATTAATAGTCAAGTTACAGAGATGAGTAAAGCTTTTGTCATGATAACGACTATGGAGGTTACTACAAAGCAATATGTAATGAGAAATGTCAAATGGTCAAAACCCTAAGACGATTGGATGAAGCTAAATACATATTGAAGCTTTCAGAGCAATGGGAAGAGTGAGTTTTGATTTCTTTTTAGAGTTCGCCTTTCCTCTTTCATTAAAAAAAAAAAAAGGATTTTCATAACCATCGAATTTGTAATTATTTAGTTAAGGAATATTCGTCATCTTGACAAAATATTGACGTCAATCATTTATTACTTTTATATTCGTATTTTCTCCTTTTATGTACCCCACTCTTTCACATCCTGGTGGCTGATGCCCACTAGAAATTGTAAAGCATGCGAGCTGTCTGACAAAATATCTTACATTCTACACTCTTTAAACACTACTAATTTACTTTTTTGCCTGAAAGTAAAAAATAAAAAATAAAAAAAATAAATAAATAGTGTTGTAAACTTCAAATTGATGTGCCAGAGCGCACCATAGCTTTATACAAATTACTAAATTATTATTCAGTAACCCACGAGTTAAAAGTGTAACTTTTATATGTATTTCATGATTTGATTATTTAATGTTAACTAATTAAATAAGCTTGTTTGTCCTAGGAGAATGCTCCTTCCACTATGCTTTAATTATTTAATTAGCAGCAATTTGCATTGATGTTTTTTTTTTTTTTTTTTTGTGAAATATTGCATTGATTTCCATCGTCAATTATTTTATCTTTAATTTGTTCATTATTATTATTAATCTAAAAGAGAAAGTCAATAATTTTGTAATTTGTATCTCTAAAGTTACTTTTTTAGATTCGACTATTAAGAATGATGTTCCAAAGATTTTTAGCACTCAAGATTATTGAGAAAATCAAAGTGAAAACAATAGCCGTTAGCATATTCGAATTTGTAAAATTACTTTTAGACTCAAATCTTAATAATAATGTTTTAAATATTTTTTTTAGCAAGATTGAGAAAATCAAAGTGAAAACAATAGATCATTATATATAAAGTTAAAGACTTATTAACGTATATGAATTATGAAGTATGAGTGATTGACAAATTTATACCATGGACCAGGGTCTACCTTGCATTGTAGACCCTGATAAAAAATAACCTTCAGATTTTGTATCTATAGTTGACACATTGTGTATCTTCAGTTGATAGTTTATGTACCTGTAGGCTGTAGCTATTATATTATGTGTCAGCAATTATCAAATCAGATTCTATATTTATAGTTAACACATTTTGTATCTGCAGTTGATAGTTTTTGTACGTGTAGCTATCATATTATGTATCAGCAATTATCAAGTTATTTGTTTTCATGTATAAAAACAGTTAAATGTAGGTACAAATGTGTTAACGGAAAGTACATAATTTTTATATCAAGATTCACAATGCAATATGAACGGTCGTCCATGGTATAACAATTGTGAATGATTCACATAATTGTGTTAGTGCTTAATTTAACTATCATTGGCACATAAATCATCAAAGGTGAAGTGGAATTCGAGTGATGGGTTGGGCATTGGCCCAAAAAAACTCCACAGCTAGAGACCATGCACTTTTCTTTTTTATTCAATATAGAAAGTCTTGGCCATCCAAGATCCAATTAGTGAACCTTTTGCTTCTTGGTATTAAGTGGGAGATGATTTATCTCTTCTAGAAAATACAAATTATACTTTCAGAAATAAATATTTTGTTGAAAAGTAAGACATCAGTTGAACAATCTGGTAATATAGTTGTAACATCGGAAATTGATGACTATGTTATGTCATATGTGTGTCATGTTAAAGAAAAAAAAAACATATTTTTACCTGAATATGTTATTGAGAAACTCTACCGATGTGACATCAGTTGTGATGTAACTTAAACTGAAGTTATATAAATACTAAATGTGGCATGAAAAAGAATTAAAATTTATAATCGTATCAAAAGAAATGGAGAATGAATTACTTGTGGGACACTTCATCCCTCTTTAAAAAAATTCTAGTGTCCTTTTCATCACCGCAATCGATTTGCTTTGATTTACAGAGAACCCACAATAATTATATGAAGTTGCGCTTTGGTTAAAGCCTATTGTTGAGTTTGTGAGTTTATCTTATATAAAGAATAAGTGTACAGTGGATTCGATTAAACCCATTGTAGCAGCACAGGTGCTAGGTGGGGTGAGCACTTAGTATGAGTCGCAACCAATTTGGCAGGTCAATGGTTGAGGGCGAACGATTTGGAACGAAGTGATTCATGTACATGCACTGGGAACGTTTGATGCTACGTGGGGCATGTGGATGGCTAGTTGGGATGCGCATGAGTTGCGGCCGGTATGACAGGTCGATGGCTGAGGGCGAATTGCTCAGGACAAAGTAGTTCGTGAACATGCATTGGAAAATATTTGATGTTCGTGGTGCATGTGACTTGCCAGTTAGGATGGGCATGGCTGTTCTAACCTGGATGTATAGGTCAGATAAGTATTTTCTCCTAAAAGACATTTTGTCAATGTGGAGATTTGTTGAGTTGTCTTTTCTCCTAAAGAGCATATTTGTCAAGGTGGAGATTGTGAAGATAAGTCTTTTCTCCTAAAAGGACATATTCACCCAAGTAGAGATTGTTGAGTTTGTCTCAAACTGTCATGGATTGTATATTTGTATCCTAGGTGTTGTATCACCACCATCACCATCACTATTAATAAAAGAATAGTCTCACCCCGTGGACGTAGGCACATTGCCAAACCACGTAAATCTTTTTTCTTTTTCTTTTCTGTCATTTTTATTGTTTCTTGTTTTTTTAATCTCAACTACGCCTACTTGTGACCCTATTTGGTAAAAGATCACAAGGCCGCAATCCATAATTGATCGGCTTAAACCAAGAGATAATTAATCTATTTAAATTAAGAGATTAATAGACAATTCCTACAAAAAGTCGAACATATTTGCTGATTTTATTTTTTTATGCATTTTAGCCATTTAATTCCCGTCCACGCACTCTCATTTTGCTACAAATGGCACAAGAAGTCCGGTGCATGTATCAATCCATATATGCAATTTCTTTTCTTTTATTTCTTAGAGCATTTGGTATAGTTCGGACTTGGGACCATTATATTGCCATTAATAATACTTGCCAACTTCCCCAGCTCGCCACCACATTCCTTCCTTCAATTTGCCAACTCCAAATAATGACATATTTCTAAATATTAATGAGATAAATGGACAACGATTCAAAATAACGACAGCTACCTAGAGGCCGAATCTTGACTCATAGAATCACCACTAGAAATTCTGAAATTTCTGACTACCTGAAAGTGATCTTAAATCAAGTTGAAAGTCTTGTTTCCGACCACTTTTAGTATTCGGAAAAACCTTTACTGCTATTTCCGACCACTTTTCACTTACAACTTGATTTAAGATCACTTTTAAGTGGTCGGAAATTCCATAATTTTCAATAATGAATCTCTTTAATTTATGAGAAAGTTCACAACTACTACCCAAAGGTGCGTTTTAGGTGAAAATCTCCGTGTGACTGGCAAAAGACCACAAAGTGATAAAACCAACTTAAGTTGTCTATATTTGACTGATATGAAATCTCGATCCATAAAGCCGTAGTTAATTATAAGTTGCTTAACCTACTTAATTAGATGAGTTGAAACTATTTGCGGTAATAAAGAAGTTGAGAATTAGTTGAGTATTGGTTACATAAAGTGATCATGAAGAAGTTGTGTTTGCTTTTTAAGAGGTTAGCAATTCAAGTAAAGATGGGCACTTCATTTAGTAACTAATTAAAGAATTGAACCAAATCTGTTGTGACATTCCATCTGTTATATGTTCGGTTTTTTAGTATAGTAATAAGCAAATATCACATGATCCACAACAAACATCATATGTGTGTGTGGGGAGGGGCATTAGAATTGTCTTACTAATTTGAAGTTGAAGTGTTGTCCTTCTCCACCCAATATTATTATATTGTTCGAGCATATATAGTATGCGGTTTGAGCCCTATTAATTGTAGCGGTATAGTTTGTATCATGTACAAAAACTGTTAACGGTAGGTACATAATGTGTTAACTACTGAAGGTATAGAATTTTTGTATCAGGGTTCACAATGTAATATTTGTTTAATTACATGTACAGAAACTGTTAACTGTAGGTACAAAATGCGTTAATGAAAGGTACGCAATTTTTGTATCAAGATTCATAATGCAATATATGAATCCTGGTCCCATGGTATAACAATTGGGGATCCGGTTTCGATTACAAACCTTTAGAAAAGTTAAGACTTCAATAAACTAATACATTGAGTATTCATTCAAACTTGTAAAGTTCATCTCATACAAGATAAACACATAGCATTGTCATATTTATTATATTGAAAAATACATTACATGAAATATTGTAGTATTTATTGTCTTGAAACAAACGTCTTACAATACATGATCCACAACAAATTAAACTTATGTGTGTGGAGGTATTAAGATGATATTACGAATATGAAGTTGGAGTGTTGTCCAATCCGGCCAATACCAATCGAGCATAACTAGTTAATTGACTAATTCAAATATTCAATGTAACCTTTCACTCTTCAATATTGTGACAAATATTTTTCATGTATGGTTTAGTGCAATCTGAAATGTTCTAGACACTAATGGAATAATGTACCCAGCTGCAATTTTTTATATCATATTTGGAGAGCGCGCAATGGAGCAGTTTGGGACGCCTATCTACCAATACCGAAGAAATTGATTGCCGCAGCCGCTGCCACCATGCAGGCATGGCGACGAGTACACCCGCGGCTGCCGACCGTGCGCCAGCCGAAGACGTCGGCGTTGCAACACTGCCGAGCCGACGCTGCCTCCACCGCCACGGCTACTATTGTGACCTAGGCTGCTGTAGTCGGCCGAGAAAGTGCTACTACGTCGACGCTGGGTATCACCACACGACGAACTCGGTCACGATCGGAGCAATTCTTCTCGACTTTGAAGGTGGTTATGTTTCGACCTACAGAGCTTCCCTCTCGAGTTGTTTCTCCCCACTTATGACCGAGGCATTCGCGTGCAAAGAGGTCTTGTCATGACAAAAGGCTCGAGGAGAACAGTCTATAGAGCTATACACGAATTGTCATACACTTCAGTGCTACCTATCTTCAGCAGGTGCTCCGTCTCGATCGACATGAAATGAAGGGATTATATTGACATTGGACCCGGTCATTTGTCACCTCAGCCTTCTTAAATACTTGGAATTGAATTATTAGAAATAATAGTCCCAACTTCCAACATACAATCACATTTACATGAAAGAGAGTAGTAGTTTTCAAGCGTGAGGGCGTGAGGCAAGTTGCGTGGATGTTTACACTACAGAAAATGATGACAGATCAGAGTTTTGAAGAAACCAAAGACAATAAATATGGCTTTGTTGTCAAATTGTACTCATCTCACTTAATTGCTTCAACACAACACGTATATCCACTTATATCACGTACTATACATTACTTTTTTGGGTATATATTGTTATATCAAAATAATTTAAGCGGAAGTACTGTTGATTTCAAAATATCTTGATGTGTTAGAAAGCGGTAGACCGTTAATCATGCTTATCTTATATTTGACTCATAATGGTGTATTGATATTTACGAACAGTATGAATACGGTAAACTGAATTGTTTATATTAGACAAATAGTCTAATTAATTAACTAACAACTTCTAGTTATTTCGTCTAACCAAACTACTTAATTAAGTCAACTCGTACCACTTACTATTAGGGAAGGGATGACCGCGGTGTAATTTTTTTTTTTTTTTTTTGGTCATCATCTTTCAAGTGTATTTAGTTAAAATTGGAATTACTTATAAAGAGGATATAGGTAGATGAAAGGCTGGAGGCATTAACTCGAACTATTTTTTTCTTCATGGGTACAACTCTTGAAACATCACACCTAATTTCCTTTTATTATCTCTATCTTCTTTCACAACCAACTGCTACAACTTCTGCCATTCTCAATTACTCCTCCATATGCATATATAGTACAGTTTCTGGCTATTATTTCAAGGTCCTAACAGATTGATGGTAACCTTTGAGAATTTGATATCTTCAAGATTCTATATTGAAATGAATTGAAGTGGCCCTAGTAATAGTATATATATCTATCACAGGGCGTTTGGTTGAAAGTTAGGCCGAAATGTGAGGCACTCTTGGAATTGGAGATTCAACCTATCCACCTAGACTGAGTTGTGTGAAAGTACCTTAATTACCCTAGCTAGGATCTTCCCTACAGCAGGCCCCATAGTTCTGCATGCACATAAAAGCTGTCTATGCTACTTCTACTTGCATTGAGGGTAGCTATATGCACTTATGCAGACTTTAAGCACAATAGGACCCATACACTATAAATGTCATATGATCATAAGTCCAATATTCCTGTATGTAAACAATATATATTTATATTATAGGGAGCCAATGAATTTTCTAATACTGTGGGCATACCAAAGTTGTATTATCCATTTAGGTACAACTTTGTAAAGCACTTGGATTATTGTCAATTTTATTTATTTTAATTACATTCGATATCAGAGCTAAAATTCTTTCAATCCAACAACATTAATAAGGATGGTATACCGCACATCCGCCCCGGCCAAACCAACTAATTAACTTTACATACTTATTCCAAACCCATTATAGTACCCAAACTCGTCTCAACCGTACCCCCACTTAAGTGATTTTAACACCCGAAAAAAAAGAGTAGTTAATAACTATCTCAACCGACAATCAGCTAACTAATTAATGTCGTTACATACTGAAAAACGTAATATTTTCAACCAGCATAAATTGATCAAAAATCAAGTTTTCAACCATTTTTAGAATTCAAAAAATACTCATCACTATTTATCGAATCCCACCAGCCCACGAACCCCACACAATTAAGGTATCTTCTATTATGGTAATGGTTTTAAAGGGATATGAACTTCAAATAAATTGTATCCCTACTTCATAAGGGAATTTCACCTACCTACCTAAGAGGATGATGACAATAGGCCAAAAGCTAACGATTCCAGCAGGTGATGAGTATGAGTCGATGTCAACAATAAATTCATAAAAAGTCATATGTCACAAACTCTATAAGTGAATTTCTAAATTATATTATATATATATTGTCAAGAATAATCTAATTTACGAATTTAAAGAATTCAATTTAGAAATTAATTAAATTATGATCGTTGCCATATTTACAATTACTTTTTATATTAAAATCTTGTTTAGAATCATTTTTAAAAGGAAAAATGGACAAATAAGTCCCTAAACTTTACACCAAAAGTCAATTAGACACCTAAACTTTTAACGATTGCACTTAAACTCTCAAACATGTCAAATTGACTCAAAGAAGCCCAAGAACCGGTAAATGACTTGTTACTTCAGTTCAGACGAAAAATCCGGCGAAATTCAGGTGAAAATCTGACGGTAGAACCATCGTTGGTCGCCATCTACCGGAGAACGCGACCAGTTGGTTGATTACTTACCTTAATTGAATTAACATCTTCATAAATTATAAGAAAATATTATATGTACTTTCATTCTCTACGCTCTAACTTTAATCTCACACTTAAATTTTTTATCTAAACACATTTACAGAGTCCCACATGTAATTATTGCACATTTTTAATCATTTTTTCTTTATTAATTCTCACTTTTTATATTACCTGAACGTTTCCGTATATATATGGTTAAGTGCTAATACATTTCGCACCAAAACTAAGAAAAGAGAGAGAAAAATAGTGTGCAAATTATGAACAAGAAGAAGATGATAAGCGACGATGGAGATAGCCTTCTTTCGAATGGGAAAGCAGAAAGAGGCAACGACGGCGTTTACTCCGGCGGCTGCACACTCTCGCCGGCGGTCATGGCGACGGTGACCTCCATTTCAGATACCTTCTTGCCGGCCGTTGATGTCCCTCAGCACGCCGCCGACGACGACGACTCCGTCAAACATTTCTTCCAAACTTCTGCCTCCATGGCCGGAACTCCACAACGTGTAAGCTTTCTTCTTCTCCGATCCTTTCTTTTAACAATTAACTTTTGCTTCTTTCAACTTTCTTTTATCTTAATTAATTCTCAATTTTTTCCATTTCTCTATTTTTCATTTTATATACCAAAAAATCATATATATTCTCCGTTTTTCTTTTATCCAGTTTTCCGACCATCCAAAAAAAAATGGACATTATTTTACGTTCTTCCTTATTCAATTCGTCATACTCATATGTAACGAGTTTAATTTTTACTATAAATCACTTTTATTATATTTTTTTTTATTATAGATGTTACTAAAGAGTAGTTATCACTACCATAGAATGATAATTTTTTTTAAAAAAAATTAAATTTAAATTTTTTTATACATTGTGTAATTAGATAAACACATACATATATACAACTTTTATTTTGGATAACTAGCAACACTGTTTGAGCTTATTCAAACCAAGAAGGTCAATAAAACGTGACTCTCACAAAGAATCGAACTTGAAAACTTGTGCTACTAAATGAACCGTATGACTAACTTGACTGTAATTGCTGTAAATATCGACATTTTTACCATCCCAATGAAACCATTACCCCTAGGAATATCCTCGATTTGATTATTTTAATCATAAAATATAATCTTTTTCTCTATACTTGTCTAATGAAGCGAAAAATACAACTACAACGAGCATCACATGTATTCATTAAGTAAATATATAGCTGTGATCTTGATTGACCATTAATTATGGCATTTAATATATGGCACTATAATGTTATAATAATGATGAATTAATTAATAGGTTGCGTGGATGATAAGTGAAAGGTTGCAACATCCTAAGGTGATATTACTCCGGCTGGCACTGTGGTTGTTGTCAACGAGGATAGGAACGTTAATGTTGTGTGGTAAGGCAAGTTTGTCGTCTCAGTTTCCATATTTGCAGAGCTTTCCTCAGATTTCACCTCACAAAAGAGCAGAGATAGTGAGATCATGGTCTTGCTGCTACATCAAAATCCTCAAAACCTTTTACCTTGGCATGAAGGTTATGGTTCTCCTTTCATTCTTCTCTCAGGTATGTGTCTGGTTTCATTTCATCTCATCACTCTTTTATATATATATATATGCTTTTGTTTGGTGATTCTTCATATTCATTGGCTGAATGAGTCGACCATAATTCTCATATCTATTTCATTTTTGTTAATAATGCTCTCTCGGGTTGAACATTTGACACAAGGTCTTCCTAGTGTAGTTTATTTTCTTTTGTGTGATTTGCGAACTATTATTCAAGAATCTGGCGTTAATTTATCGGTGCACACCCTCAGATAGTATATACTCTATGATCTAAAAATTTTCATCTCAAAAAATAAAATAAAATAATACTCAATACAATAATGAGTCCATTCCGTAAAGGTTATACCATGTATATTCGAGACAAAGAAATTCTTTAGGGTGTGTTTGAAATCTGAAAAATAAATTTGAAAATTATTTTAATTTTTGGATTTTTCGTGTTTGGTAAAGGAAAATACTCTCATTTTCTTGACAAATACCACACCACCACCAACCACTTATTTCTTTATATTATTATTATGTATTATTATTAATTATTATTATTATTATTATTTGTTTGTTGTTGTTGTTGTTGTTGTTGTTGTTGTTGTGTTTGTTGTCGTCGTCTTTATATTCTAAACAAAACAATTAAAATGTTTAATTATATTCATTTTATGAAAAATAAACCAAACACATCAAGACAATTTTTTAAAATGCAACCAAACACCGAAAATAAAATATTTCCTAAAAAATGAGTAAGTCAATTTTTTTAATTTTCAAACACACGCTTAATTTACATTTCACGTTTTCACTTCTAATCTATTTTATTTTATTTTTGAAAACACTTCTAATCTAATATAATAAAGTTTTGGGCACCAAATTCTAACCTAATTAAATGCTAACATGCATGCATGACGCGTACATATATATAATAATTCAATGTACATATGTATGCATGCATATAACGTGGGTATACCTTTTATGTTTTATTTGCATACCTAACGAACAACGTAGACCAATTTCTATATTCATGACATGAACATACATCGGCTTGGCAAAATTTATTTAAGACCTTTTATTTTTTTTTAAAGTTAAAATTTAATTTTTAATTTTCTTTTATAAATAATAATAATAGTTTAAAATAAATTTATTTTCGACACTCTATGTCTGAAAAAGAAAAATTGGCCTTTTAATTTTTCTACTAATAACTTTATTATTTTACTGTACGTTTCCTAGTTTTACTCGTTAACAAATTTTATTCAAATACTTCTTAATTTTAGTAATTTCAATTATTAATTTATATTTTTGGTATAGTTTTACACTTTAAACGTATAATACCTTGCACTAGCAAAAAACCAATGTTTACTCAATAACATACTATAATAATGATTCATAAATTTCTTCGTCATCCATAAATAAATACAAATAAATGGCTAATATTTTAATCATTACTATTGTTACCAATTACTTGCTAAGAACAATAAACAATAACAATAAACAAACGCTTGGAGCATCATCATAATTACTACTCGACGGAATTGTCGTCAATAGGCAAACCTTCCGGACAATATAATTCTCGTAAAGAATGAAATCTCCTAGATGTTTCTTTTTTAATGAGATGGTACCTAAAGGAAACTGTCCCAGCCACCTCAACTCATAATGGCATATAACTTATAATTATATATATATACCTATAATATATATAGTATATAATACCATAGATATATAGTATCATCATATATATATATATATATGATAATATAGTCAGCATATTATATTGTGTTAGAATACCAATTGATCAACCTCTTTTGTGTTTACGGCAATAAAATACGTTCACAATATTGTATCGACAGAGTGGGCTGAGTGAGAGAAAGCATAATTTGAATATCATCTACACGATCTTTATTATTGCCAACACCATTTTTCGACCAAAACTCTATTGCCGAGTTTTTAGTGTGATTCTATCACTTTTGTGTTGTTTGCGAGCTATAGATTACATGCAAAGTGTATTTTATACCGTAAACACAATCACTCACTTTCATCTAAGTAGTTGTACGCCAATTTTTATTGCCACGCCAACAATAATGACTTATTCTGACCTTTATTTATGACTACCATCAGACTGCCATCCAAAACAACGAACAAATAATAACGCAACATTTCATTTTTTGTAGGTTCAATTTTAATAATTAAAATTCTGGGCCATACTCATACATTTATAGTATCTGAAACAAAGATAAGATGTGAGCTCAAAAACCTCTAATGCCAAATTCTTCAATACCACATTTAATTTCTTCTAACAGATGGCGTTTTGACATTTGACGGTCAATTTTATAATTAACATGTTGTCACAATTATGCCTACACTAAG
>VALG01002643.1:0-15477 GCA_009835305.1 Ipomoea purpurea
GTCAAAGCTTCTTGGTGAAGGTTGGATAGTTGAGATAAGCTCGCAGCGCCCTTCAGTAGTAGAGGGGGTGCCCTATGAGCCAAAACGAAAGTGGAGCCTGTCTTTCCTAAGGCTGGCGAGTGCTTAAGACCGGGTCGATGTCATGGGTGGGGGTTTCTGCGGCGCTGGACCTTAAAACGATTCTTCGAGTGAGAGATCTGTAGTTATTCCATGCGGGACTGCTGTGAAATGAGTAGACGACCCTGAATTGGGATAAGTTGATACACCGCTGTCGCTTTAAGTTTCGTCGCTACCCTCTTACTACATTACTTTTTGTGTGGTGTTCGCATTTGAAACAAATAAAAGGTGGATTTTCTTAAACGAGCTTTATAATCTAAATTACTTATATTTCCATTTTGAACCTAGAGTACGCCACAAAAGCTGCCTAAAAATTGTAACGCTCACAACCATAGATTCCTTATTGTCGGGTTTGTTTTTATTTTTTTATTTATCATTTTTTTTTTTTTGTACCTATATTATATTTTTTTTGTTAAGTAACCTATCGGGAGCTTCCCGCGTCCGAGTTATTACACTAGGGCAACTTCAAGAAATTTTTAATGACCAATGCATTTTTTATGATTTAAGTGAGTGTCGTATCGTCTTTGTTCTTCTCTGCGCTCTATCTTTAGATTTTATAGCGCAGATGCAAACCGAACAACCCGACCATACAAGAAAAAAATACACACAAAAACACACAACCACACACCCCACCCTACCCAATTCACACAAACTTAAACCAACAAAAACCCCAACCTAACAACACAACAACCCAACCCTCACACTCCAGGGGACAATCATCACGACAGGCACACACCAAACAATAAAAAAAACAGAAAAAAAACAAAAACCCCAACACACACATAATACAAAATAAAAAAATATATCCACACCTCAAAACATAACTAACTCACAAAAAAGAAAAAACAAACAATAACACACCAACAAAATTCGCCAACAATTAAAACACACTACCAAACACAAAACACATTCAATCCAATAACACATATGCCTAATTCAACACAACTTATACAAAAAAAGAATAACAAAATAAACAAATGAACAAAAGCACAAAAATAAGTAAAAAAAAAAGAAGAAATAAGGTGTGGGATATGTAAATACCACAACTATACTTCAACAAAGAAAAAAAAGTATTGTATTACCTAGGGTGGTTGGAAAACAAAAATCAACGAGTACAAGCACAAAAAACAAATGACCCCACTACACACAAAAACTGACACACATCAAAACAAACTAACCGACCAACGACACACTACCCCCGCCCAAACCAAAACAAAACTACGAAAATACACTCACAAATGACTATTAAAAAAAACACAAGACTAATCAATACCCCATCAGTCTAACAATTACCACTAACAAACTAACATCCAAACATAATCAAAAAAAGTACAAAATAAATACCAATTGCAAACCATCAATAAATTTCTACGTTAACAATCACAAAACAATAGAACACTAAACAACCGCGGAAGTAAATCAATTTAAAAATAACAAAAAGTCACTACACTAACGAGCAACCACGAGGTTAATAACTGAACAGAAAGATCATTGGTGCTATTTAAGAAATATAAAAAACAAAGCGGAAACAATAGCGAAACAAAAAACACAATACACAATAGAAAAACAAAACCGAATAAAAAATAAGAATCGAGGACAACACACAATACAAAGAGCGAAAAAAAAAAAAAACAAACCACAATTAACACTATGCCCCCACCCACAATCCTCTCACAATAACCCAAGCACATTGCCGGCAATCAACGACAATGAACCGAGAAGTACCAAAGCCCCCGAGATCAGAAAAAACTTCATGTTAGCGATAGCTACATAAACTAACTTACCATAACTCATCAGTACCCACAATAATTACGGCATATACACCTAGCCGATCCAAGGACAAAGCTGCCGAGCAGCAATTATCTCTAAAATACATTGAGAGAGACTGTGTAGAAAAAGAATATACAAAATCGAACACTATATACCCTAAAAAAGGCATAAGTCAGTAAATTGCTATCTAGTGTGATCGATCCCCCAAAGTCTCTAAGAGTTATGCAGTTTAGGAATTAACGACCACAATATCATTTCACGGATCTTTCTGTCTACAACCCAAACCGTTTGAACTATATAAGGTATCTGCCATTAAGCCTAATTATTACCGACAACACACCACTCCTCGGGATGACTACGTCATACATCCAAGGCGATGCTACATTACTAAACTTCCATAGGTCCCAATCAAGAACAACACAATACACTTGGTCTTAGTAGTCCAGTACCAGTGTAAATAACGGAGTGGAGTGGTGCGAATGGGGGTCTAGAAAGGTTTAGAGCGGATCGAGGGATGTAATGATGCTGTGTAATGCTCCTGGCTTTCCCATGATCGGTGGCGTGACGCCTTCGATCAGCCGACAAGAGGGACGGGATATTCCAGGCAGTTCGACTATGTGAAATCGATCGCTGCCAGGTTGACTGTTGTATTTAAAAGGCTATCTAAGTAAAAGCCACTAAATTATGAAGGTTTATAGTAACCTGAAGATGAGTACACCCTAATGCTAAAACCAATAAGAATAAGGCATGATGGTTAACATATCACGAGAAGCTGATAATAAGTTCCCATTCTATCAGATGGCGTGGCGGTTGTGAATTCAGGGATAGATTCTCGATCGGACAGACGACATGCCTCAGTATGCGCGACATAACGCGCCAGACAAACAACCACAAACAACCACAACAACGATTATACATACTGACTAATCTATAGGAAAAAAAAACAGATTACAGTCAGTCGCCGTATGGCAAAAAACGACATGTGAAGCACTCACCGATCGTTAATCCTCTATTCATAACTCTTTGTACGCAACAACGGCTCTAGAAAAAAGTAATTACATCAAACATGTGATTGTCAACAACAGTGTTTATACTGCTCGAACGAATGACCCGAAGCAACGTAGGTAGATAGCCCCAACCCACATACTGACAAAAACAAAAAAACATTAACAAACCAACCCCACCCAACACACACAGCCATCTGTCATAAACAAAAATCAGGCTAAAAATGCCACATATAAAAAACATGCGAGGAGTGCTAGAAATTCCCAAAGTCCCCTCCGAATTACCACCCCACCATAACCCCGAAAACGGATTTGTCGTCTCAGTCGGAATCGGAATTCCCGGCCGCACTAAACTACGCTAAGCCGATGTACGCCTTTCCAATTTTGGTGCAGCTTCTCACTTCCTGCGGTTGGCATAGGCCATCATCGTGCGTCGAAGAACAATAACGCCACCTGGAAGTAAGAGGTTAGCCCAAACATCTTTAGAGATCCTTCCACTCGCTTCTAGTAACTCGGCCCACACGCCGGAACAGCTAACTCCCTCTTCTCCTCGACCCCAATCCGAGATCCACAACCATACCTGAATGCTCATTTTCTTCAGCGTTGATGTACGTAATTTCGAGCGGCCATCAGGCGATCCAACGCTTCGATCGGAAGGCCCGGGCTTACTGGCTCCATAGCAAGAGGCGAACGGCGTTTCCCCTGAAGATAGCTTTCCTCCGGGGTCCGTCCGATAAGTTCCCCAAACATAAGGTAACTCATCGGCCGACTACACTGCCGCAGTGTGCTTCTTCTTAGACCTTCCAGAATCGTCGTTGGCGTTCTCCCACTTGTTCCTTTTCCATGCGGGTAAGCACACGATCGTCTTACATGGGTCGTCCGATCGTCCGGCCAAAGAAAATATCCCTGAAAAACTGGCTTCAACTTGGCGGACGTATGTCGCTGATGAGCATGCGGGCCACCAAAGCGGGAACCACATTGCGCCATAAAAACCCGGACATTGCTGGATGTGATCGTGCTAACGGCTCGACCTCGATCCATTTGGAAAATAATCGATGGCGACAATGACAACTTTCTTCGTCCGGCTAGCTGGGGGAATGGTCCCAAGATATCCACCCCCCATCTAGAGAAGGGAATCGCGGTCGTGACCGGTTGGTAGAATGTGGCCGGTCGTCCGGGCATCTGGGCAAACAACTGGCACGTCTCGCAATCCCGAGCAAGCTTTTCACAGTCAAGCTGGAGGGACGGCCAGTAATACCCGTCACATTATCTGACGAGCTAACGATCGGCCTCCTTGATGCGACGAACAGATGCCGGAATGCAATTCCTTCATCATAAGATCGACCTCAAATGCGGTCAAGCAACGCATAAGAAGACTCCATACAAACGACGTCTATAAAAGACGACCATCCAAAACTTGGAACCTCGGGGTTCTAAGTTGTAGCCTTTCGAGCACCCTGAGGGTCGTCTGGGAGCCGACCGTGCTCAAGAAACTCCTTTAGATCGGTGATCCAGATCGTCTTCTGCCGGTTGATGGGATTGACCGCCAACCTGTGGATGCTGTGTCTCGGATCACCAATATCCGAGCTATCTTTGACATATGCTCCGGGGCATCCTGGGCCAACTTGGACAATATATCTGCATCTGCAGTTCCAGTCGGGGAATATGATTAACGGTATACCCTCGGAACAGAGCTGTAATCGCTCTCCATTCACTTCATAATCGCCGAGGACCTGCCCGACCACGAGCGCGAAATCCGTTTGAGCCCTTACTTACTCAGCCCCCAGGTCCCGAGCACATTGCAAGCCATTGACAAAGGCTTCGTACTCGGCCTCATTGTTGGTCGGATGGAATTGGTACATTAGGGCGAAGTAGACCTTGAATCCTTCCGGGCTCGTTACCACTACTCCTCCTCCCACTCCCTTTTTACTGCTCGACCCATCGGTAGCCAATGTCCACCACTCGGCATCGGGATCCGCAGCCTTCTGCCGGTCGGGTATCCCGGGCGGTGCATTTGACCAAGAAATCTGCCAATGCCTGGCCTTTGATCGCTGGTCTCGGTCGATATTTCTATGGCATACTGCACTCCACACTCTGTCAACCGGGAGAATCCAAGGGTCATACTTGACCGAGAAGATTCTCCTCTTCCACCTTTTGTTGTTCCCGGGCAGGCCTTTGATCGAACATCTCCCCTCTCGGGACTGAACATCAGGAATCCACCCCGTTTTACCCGAGAGCACCTTCACCTGATAGATGTAATTGAAGAGCTCCATTGAGCAGTTCACCTGATGCCGAGCGCAAATCTGGGTGAAGCACGCGATGATCGATGGGAGTTCGGGATATTTGGGCTGGCATACTTGATAATACCCTAGGAAGGCGGTCAGGATGGCCGGGAACGGGAAAACGATCGGGGCCATCAGGGATCGTAATGCATCCGATCCATTTGCCCCGGTGACGATCGATGACGTTCCCGAGCCGTCGGTTGGTCGAACTCTACCCGACCATTCAGCCTTTCTGCGATCCGTTCCGCTTCTCCTTTCGTCAGTTCGCTCATTTGCTCGGCGACGCTGTCGCTGTTGAGGAACTCGAAACCATCATCTGCTTTGGCCGCCGGCTCGGTCATTTCTTCATCGATCGGCTCAGCTCCTCCTGCCCGATCGTCATCTCGGGGGGCGGTCTCCGGTTGATCCCCTATCACCTGGTTGGTGTTTCCCTAACACCTCCGGTCGGGAGACCACGACCGCTCGTGGAGGTCTCCTCGCTACCCGAGCGGCCCGAACCGCTCGGCCCGGACCCCGATGATCCGCTCGAGCTAGATGACTCATGTTGTGTGGGGGCTCCTCGGGGGCTTTCCCAGGTCGTTGCACGACCTCCGGAGAGTAAGACATAATGTCTATCTCCTCATCGCTAGCTTGCTCGACCTCGTGGTCGTAATCCGGACTGACGCGTTCTGGTATCTGAGTCTGACATCTTGGCTACCTAAGGGTTGGTCGGGATTAGTGAGGGGCTCGGGGATGTTAGGTCGGGATAACCTAGAACCTACGTTGCTACTGCTAAAGCATAAAGGAAAACGTAAAAGATGAGAACTAGAGAACTTACCGGTTGAAGAGATTTGAAGAGAAGAAGGCTTGAAATTGCTTTGCTCGACTGCTCTGCTGAGACTGCTGCTCGGGACTCTCTAAGGGTACCGATAGCTTCAATAGATTGGAGAAAGTTCAAATGAAGTTCTCAAAGGCCTATTTATAGAAAAGATTTGGGCGGGAAACCAATCATCACGCGTGACACGACCACTCCTGATTCCGAGGTGACCGTTGCGGTCTCAGAGGCTTGCAGTAGTCGACACGTGGCGAGAGGGAATGACAGCTGTCCGATCGGTTTGGCGGCGGGCGTTTGGGCTTCTCCATCCCGCCCCATTTTTCCCGAGCGGTAAAAAAGGCACGGCTGGGGGGCTCTTGGAAGGGAATACCCCGACCGACATGCTTCGTTCTCTTTCTTACTTGTTTTTGCAGGTTACAGGTCGGATTTCTTTAGAAGAACCCGGTCGGTACTCGATCGGTTACTACCGACCGGGAGTGTCAACCACCGAGCGGTAGCCCTTGGACAGAAGTGCTGACTAGAGACACGTGGCGGCACTTGGCGTTGACAGGTAGGGCACCCAGGAGGAAGACACGTGTATGCTACGTGGGAAGCATGCCGAACGGCCGGACTTGTGTCTCCGGCTCCGCGGCTATAAATACCCGCCGATGCAACAGTGTAATGGACTTTTGGACGATCGATAGGTAATCAGAGACTCCCGACTGCAGCCAGTCGGTACTCGGTGTAACAAGTAGATTGTACTTAGGGACTTTACTGGATTAATAAAGCTCATTTCTTGCTTTACTTGGTCTAGTTTTTTTGATAATTACTGCACACGTAGTATTTACATTATCAGGAGGATTCCTTGAATAATTTTATACAAGCCTACACTAGACAGCAAGAAAACAAATGATCAAACAATTTCAGATGCTGCAAACAATAAGCTTATGAGCGACGATTCCAGATGCAACAAGAAGCAAGTGAACAACAGTTCCAACAAAATTGTGCTTCGTTGGGAAAATTGGAAGTATAAGTAGGGCAAATCGCTAAAGTTTGCAAGGACATGTGCCAGGTAAGTTATCAAGTCAGCTAGAAGAAGCAAAGTCCACAAAAATCATTAATAATGGTAAGGTTGTTGATGAAAGCTTTGAAAATACTAAACTTGTGTACAATGAAGATTTTGAGGAAGATGATCCCTATGTACACTCGAGTCTTATGTGCCTCAAGTTTCATTTCTAATAGACTCAAAAGTTGTGTGTATGAAATGGTAATTGCAGTGCTACAAAAAGAATTGCCCCAATCCAATTGATGTTCAAGTAGACAAATTTGTTCAAAAATGTGCTTGATGAAACTGTTGGGTTTTAAATTTATATATATGAATTTTGCCTGATAGATCTAATTAACCAAGTTTTTTACAGCTAAGGTGTTGAATTTTGCAGAGGATGGTAGGTTGGAGTTCGATAAAAATTCAAAAAGAAAATCTTTTAAATGCAGTTGATCATAAATAAGTTTTTCCTCGCCATTTAAAAACTGCAAGGCAAGTTGAGATCAGAATTCATTGAATGGGGAGTCTAATCAAGGAGGGCTCTCTTTATCTTCTTTTCTTTCATTTCACAACATTGAGAATAATGTTGAAAATAAGTGTGGGGAAGGGGTTTTTACCTACAAATCATTAAAATTTCAAAATTTCAAAATTTCAAAATTTTTAATTTTCTTTGTACATTTTTATAAACCTTTTATTGTAAAATTCTAGCATTAGCTTGAACTTTACCTTTGTGGATATTTTAAATAGAGGTGATGAAATCAGGCAGTTTCTATGAGCTCTTAATATGTATATTACATGTGGCTAGTTGCTAATTTCTTTATTTTTATTTGAATAACTTTGTCAAAAAAAATCCAAAAAAAAAAAAAATCACATAAAAAGAAATTTAAAATTCTCAATACCCTTATATGTTTTATTTGAAATACCCGTACATATTTTATGCATTTTCTTTTATGGTTTAATATGTTGATTTTACTTTATATTATGTTTATCAAAATTTTAAACAATTCTTGAGTGCTATAAACCTATAAATTGTGGTGTAGTGTGTTGGTTCAAGAATCATCTTTGTGGCATAAGTCGCGGGGTGCAAAAAAAAAAAAATGATTAACAAATAAAAAATGAGTGTTTATTTATTTATTTGTAATAAATATTAACTCATAAAATAGCATCCAAGAACTAAAATACAAAGCTTTAAACATGCATTATCACAAGATCATGCATCAATCACTCAAACACATCAAGAATATCACATTAGAAGCCAACAATATAATCATTATTATCAAGTGAAAATAGGTTTTGTGTAACATGGGTTACCTCTTTGTAGACCAAGAACCCTTCTTCAACCTCAAGAAAGACCAAAGCTCCTCTAGATCAACCTAGAACTTCACCCAGCACTAGATCATTTACCAACTCCCAAAAACCCACAAGGTAGAAGAAAGATTTAGAGAAAAGATTGGGGAATCTTGTAAGGAATCTTCTACCAAACTCCCAATACCGCCATATTCATAGTACACGAGGGTATCGATCACACACATGGTAACACATGTTACCTGAAAACAAATACGTGAACCTTACACAAAGGTCACAAACTCCATAATCACGTCATGGCCACCACAATGACCACTGTCGTACCTTGGTGACTAATGTCCCATACCATTAATCGTTGCAATCCAAAGGTACGCCACACACACCACACCCACACATAAGAATCAAATCAACAGATCACAACGAAGATATGAAACCATACCCAATCAAGAATGGTATCACAATCCAACAACCAACGAGATTAACACAAGTCATCATCAACATTAGGAAAGCGACAACAACACCACGACGCTAGCATTTAAACACCAAACTAGCATGCTTATCAAAAGGGTAAACCGAACGTAGTTCCGAATAACACACAAGAATCATCATAGTTCAACGAATCACAATGTTTAACACTTAGCACGATTCAAGAAGACGCTCAAATAGTTCCACAAATCGGTGCGGAAGGTCAAAAGGACCAGTAACCGAGCAAAAGAATCACGGGGAAAAAATCTCCAACAACCAAACTATTTGTGTACCCGTGAGCTGGGGCGACGGGTGGGTGCCCCCAACCCGTGGTTCCGCGTCTCGCGGAACCTCTTGCCCAACCTTGTACCGCGCGGGTGGGCGGCGGCGGGTAGAGCCACTGCCCGCCGCTCCGCCGCGGGTACTGGGCTGCACCAAAAATAATCCCTTCGGGGAATTTTCAACACTAAGCTCAAATCAAGTCTAAAACATGCCAAATCCACCAAATACACGAAGATGGCAGTCTCCGCTACCAAGGAAGGTGGTGCGTGCCCACAACGCATCCCCACTTGAAACAACAAAATCATGGAGGAAGGACAAAACTCCCCCATACTCAGTTCACCCAGGAGGTGACAATCTATACCAAGAAGTGAAGAGGTCGTTTTGGTGGCCCAACATGAAAGAAGGAAATCGTGGATTTCGGTGACAAATGGGCCTGAACTGCAAAGAGTGAAGGGAACGATGCAAACCCAAGGGGCTCGTACAACCCCTTGAATGATCCACAAGGAAATGGGATTCCATATCCATGGACTTCGTCGGAGGGTTACCCCCACAAAAACCGGCAAGGATAAAATTTGGGTCATAGTGGACCGACAAACCAAAACAGCGCGATTCACGGAATTCCCCGAAACATTGTGTCCGATGAGGGTGTAACACCCCAGATTTTTAAAAACATCTAAAAACTTATATAATAAAGTGACCATCTTCAATAAATCCAAAGATAACATAAGAGCATGGGCTATGCCACACCTTGGCTAGAGAACCCAATTGCACAGGCAGTTAGCTACTATCCTCCGAAATGTAAATGCATAACATGGCACGCAGGCCAAAAAAGGGAAACTATACTACTACTACGCTCGTTCTAGCGCGCTCCAGTGCTCTAATCATCAGTGCCTGAAAGCCAAATTAATATCTGTTCAGCGAGAGATGCTGGTAACCCACTCCAACCGCATTGAAATCAATACATAAAGCAATATATATAGTAATATAAAACCATATTTAGCATGGAAGATATACCTACGAACTCTAGCTTTAAACGGGATGACTCGACAGGATAAACCAGAACAAGCAATAGTTTATAAACAGTCATAAGCAGTCACAATAGATAAGGCAAATAAGGGAAGACATAAACAGCAAAATCATAGCTCAACAAAACAGTCCCCAACATAAATCTCGCAGTCACATCCATCAAGATATTCATAACCACAACTCTTCCATATCTCGACACATAGCACATTTTGTTTGGCGCCACAGGACCAATCGCATGCCCATACATGAGGGTCAGCGCATATAGCTCGAACGCCCGCAGCACCCTCCCCGTATCGCCACACCGAGGGTTAGCGCAACCGACCATGAACCGCGCTCATAAGAATGGTAAGTCTATTAGTTCAGGAATTCCCCATCTGACTACAGCCAGCCTCCGAGCCGCTGTCGGGAGAATGTCATCTGATTGCAGCCAGTAATTCCATCGACTACAACCAGCTCTGGACCGCAGCCCAGGCATTGTCATCCGACTGCAGCCAGGAATTCCCATCTGACTGTAGCCGGCCTCTGAACGCAGCTCAGGATAACCAATCCGATCGCTACCGAATTGGGCAACACACACACATAACACAAAGCAAGCACATGAAACCACATTACACGTTGGGAGGGGAATACAACGTATAAAAAACCTATGCGTGATCCATCACCAACTAAGAATAGCCCTACGGGTAATATTTCTTCCACCTAGGTCAACGGGGTACCAATTCAACTAGCATGCAATAATTATTCGACTCAAAAACCTACGAACGGTACCCGAAATATCAAACTAGACATAGGCACGACAAACGGGGTCCGTTGGGACCACACGGGGATCGGGGAAACATCAAACGGGGAAGCCGGGGTCCCGAGGGGGGGGATATTCCAGCGGGTAGCCGGTGGGGGGTCACCCGCCGGCTGCCCGCCGGAAACACTGTTCCGGGCAGCGGGTTGCCGGTGGGCAGCTGCCGCCCGCCGGCTGCCCGCTGCCGGAACAGTATCTTGGCCGTGGGTAGGTGGCGGGTCCCTACCCCCCACCTACCCCCCCACTGACTCTTTCACAACTTTTTCGTCCCGGGAACCGATGTGGAACCCGAAACCATGCTTAGACACTTTACAACGCAATTAACGGCAACACGTAGACAATAACGGATCAAATACGAGAAACGAGCGACACTTATCCTATCATGCTTTTCTAAACATAAATCAACTCCCAAACATGCGATTTCCCACCCGATAATCCAAGAATAATATCATACGATACAACCTAGGGTTCTAATCACTTTTTGTTAACAAGAATACGATTCGTCTTCTAATTGCAAGATTCGGTAAGAAACAACACATAATCATCAAGGATACCAATCATCAGAACATCATTAATCATCAAGAACAACACATAATCATCAAGAATACCAATTAATCATCAAGAACATCATAATTATCAAGAAACTCCCAATATCAAGATTATCAAGATTCCTCATGGAATCATCAAATCAACATCAATAATAAATCATCCATAATCCGCCATTACAAATAATATGGGGGAAACCCTAAGGGGAAATCATAACTATGAAAAATAGGTTTTGTTGAGACATGGGTTACCTCTTAGCCTTAATTTAATTCCTTGGCTATGAAGGATCTTTCTTTAAGCTTTCTTGATTTCTTGATTCTCCTAGGGGAATTCTTGGAGCTCCTTGGGGTGGAGAATTATTGTGGTGGGATTCTAAATGCCTTCTAAGTTCTCTATTTATATGCCATGGGTTTAATCCTTCTAGGATTAGGTAATGGGCTTTAGGATGGGGGTCCACGGACTATGGTGGGCCTATTTCCCAACTTAATCATAATAAGTTATTCTTTCTTATGGGTCATTGATAATATAATTACTTGGTTTTTAGGGGCCGTAACACGGGTCGGTGTTACACTCTCCCCCCTTACAAGGGCTTCGTCCCCGAAAGGCCCGGTGTCATAGTCCACCCTTTCACCCCTAGACATCTCGTAGCTTGGCCTCCTGAGTAGGAATGTGGCCCTACGTTTGTCTTGGTTCGGGGTAGGCTGTTTACTTTTGGTGGTTGGGATAGGGAGTTCTGTGTGTACCTCGGTTTCCTGCGCTGGACTGGATGCCCACGAGTGCCCAAGGCGCCTCGATTGCTGCCACCCTCTGATCGATGTGCGCTGTGGTGCGAATCAAGGATGAGAACCCTTCTCCATGATTTGGTTTTGTCGGTTGAGCTGTGCGAGAATGCGCTCATTGACTGAGCCTCGTTTTTGGTCCCTGGGTCCCTTCCTGATCGTGGTTGCACTGACGGTCAGGCCCGTCATCCTTCCTGTTCCTCATTTCCTCCGGGCCCCCACAATCTGCATGGCTCGCTTGAGCTTCTTGTTGGAGATGTCCAACCGGTCAACCAATTCCCTTCGTTTCCTCGGGTTTTTGGCAAATTCTTCGAGGGTGAGGTAATGTCCTCCTTCGGTAGTAGATGTCGTTGCGGGCGAAGGTTTGGGCATTGAAAACCATATATTGGGGGTTTTGACCTCGGTGTGGCTTAGATCCACCCCCCTTGTTTCTCCATGATCCAACTTAGGATCATCCCGTAGGGTAGGCTAAGCCGGTTGTTCGTTTGCAGAATTCCATGTGTTTTAGCAGGGCCGGCAGGTTGAACTTGATTTTGTGTTTTAGGAGATACGCAAAGGTGCACTCCAAGCTCCCACATCTTGCTCTTATTATTGGTGGCAGAGACTATCGGTTACTCATAACCAATATTCTTTTGCTCCGCCGATAGCCATTCCGTGTTGGTCGGGTGGCCGAGGTGAACCCATCCTCTTTCCCGAGTAATACCCGAGATAGTCCTTGTATCCCGTAGTTTGGGTGTCAATCCACCCCTTCGGCCCATTAGTTGGACACACCCGTGGTGGTCAATTTCAAGAGCTTGGCCAAGACGGCCTTCGGAAAGCACAATTTCCTTGCCGCGGACTTTGGTGGTGATTTCTACCTTGTCACCCCGTTTGGTGGCCACAAGGTGTTGATAGAATTCTTTCACCAATTCGGGGTAGTATCCCCTTTGATGGTGAGATACGTATCTAAAAGTCCTTGGTGTTAAGCATATCAACCAATTTCCGGAGAGAATTGGTCGGTTCAAGTGCTTTACCTCCGATTACGGTGTAATGGCATTGCTCCCTCCGGGGTGCGGATTCCGAGGGTTTCTTTGGCATTTTTCTTGGACTTTCCTTTCGGTGGGCTCCGGTGAGTATTCGGAGATTGCTTCTCCGACGGCTTTTCCCGGCGGGTTTTCCGGTGGGGTTCCGGCGTACTCTCTCCGCAGTGTGTTTTCCGGTGGCCGAAGCGTGCGGGCGTGCGTGGCGTTCCGGTGGTGGCTCAGGCGATGGGAGCGACGCTTGCTGAGCGGAGAGCGGCCTCGAGGTGTGCGTGCAAGGCAGGCGGCGACGCGGCTGGGCGGCCTCCGAGTTGAGGTGGCTGGGCGGCGTACGGCGTGTGGAGGGACCGGGCGGGAGAAGAGCGGGGCTGACGCTAAGCCACACCGACGGCCAAAACTTGGACCGCAAAATGCGCGCGCGACGATCGAGTGGCTTGGGGTTTTGGTTTGTTGATACGCGCGCCCAGTGCGGCGGCGCAGGCTTGACAAACGAGGCATAGAGTGAACTTACACCGGAAAAAGGGAGGACAGTTGAGCGTACGCAAAGACATCGAGAGAGAAGGAGGTAGTACCAAAAAACACCCTGAATGTGAAGGAGCGTATAGGTGAGGTGTGTGGAGAGTTTTAAGTGGGATTTTAAGGGGGTTTAACTCAGAGTGTTCCCTTAAAGCTTTCAAGAGACTATTACAATTTTAGTTGAGAAGGGTTCATTGCGAACATAATCAAAAAAGCTGTGCAATAATTAGAATGAAATTGGAAGTGTCGTGATGTTGTGAGAGAGGAGTTTGGATATATAATGGGAGATGGTATGATAAGGTTACAGCGAGGAAATCTGTATAGTAGCAGAATCTAAAGGCATCCTCCTCGCTCTCAACCCCGTACGATTTTAACGACCTTTTTAAAACTTATTAAATTGTTGGGCAAGAGGGTTATAACGCTTGGTTTTGTCCTTTTACAATCCTATTTATTATCCGCTATATCATTTTTGTGGGCGGAAACAGAACCGGAGTTTTGAACGTTATGCTTATTGTATACAACTGTGTTTTTTTGTACGTCGCGTTTAGACAGTGGTTGATACCACTTTCTCTGGTAAAAAGACTTAGAACATCGATGATAATAGTAATACCATGATATGCTATTCAAGGATAGCTGAGTCGCTATAAACGAGAGCTAAGTACTAGTACACACACACCACCGCTAAGGTTTTTAGACTGGATAAATTACAATCCCACCTTTCGGTCAGTTAGTTAGACTCGAAACACGACGTGGTATCATATATTGACAAGATGGCTATCAGGGCCAAGTGACATCCTTTTCGGATAAAGCCACAAATCTACGACAGAATTCGCTGCTCCGGGAACGGGACTCCTTCGGTTGGGTTGGTGCGTGGTTCATAGTTTGTGCTACCCCTCTGTTTTTGGTTCTTGACGGTATCTGCCCTTGGCTAGCTTATGGTTCACCACATTCTCTGTTGTTTCGGTATGTATCCCCTTTGATGGCGAGTGCGGCTGCGTTTGCTACATGACGAATACCTTTCCAGGAGCGCCGTAGCCCCGTGTTGACCCGTGTGTGTGGGAACGTGGACCTTTGGTGAGTGCACTGGAAGGCCCTGTGCCCTTCCTCCCCGCAGTTTGAAGCATCTTCCAGGGGTTGCCCGCGCAGTCCTTGCCGCGTGGTTTTTGTTGCATCTCGGCACGGAAAGTTCTTGGGTTCGCTTCGTTGTTTCCCAGGGGCGGGCCTCGGGGTTGGTTTTGTCCTCGTGCCGACGTCGGTTCCTTGTTCTTTTCACTGGGCGGTGCCCCCGCTTTCCAGGGGTTTCTTCTCATCGAACAAAATGCCCTTTGTGTATGTTCTGGAGAGCATGCCTCAAGGCGTCTCTGATTCCTGGATTCGAAAAAATTGGTTTCGTTTTCAATTGCTTTTACCTTTCGTTCACTTGGTGATATCGGCGTTGCCCATCTCCTGGGTTGTTGCGTGTGTTTCCTGATTGGGTTTCTTTCTTGGTCTTATCTGTTTTTGGTGTTTTGTTTTGATCGCTGATGTTTTCCTCTTGGTTGGACTTTTCCGCGAGACTGCTGTGTGGGCTTCCGGCTGTTATTTCGCTGTTTTTTTTTTTTTCTTTTTTTTTTTTCTTTTGTTTGTTTTTTTTTTTTTTTTTTTTTTTTTATTTTTGGTGTTTTGGTGGTTTGTCGGTTTTGTTGGAGTCGTTCGCGTGCGGTAAAGCTGGACGCTGGCCCGTATGGCTCAA
>VALG01002646.1:0-10559 GCA_009835305.1 Ipomoea purpurea
ATGCTTGTGAAGCAAAACTTGGAATCTTGACAAAGGTCTCTTTTTGGCTTTGAAGAACAAGCTACTCTTGTTTTCTAGAGAGAAGATGGAGATATTTTCTATGGAAATGTAAGGGATGAAATGAAGAAGTCTTTTAGGTTTAGGTTACAAAGAACCTAGCTCATGGTGAAAAGACAAGGTACCGCTTACTAAACTCAAAAAAGTAGGAACAAGGGAACTACTCTCAAAGCACAATGGTACAACTCCAACTTAAAGATTGACTAGTCAAATCTAGTCCTTGAGTATCAAAAAATCAGGATTTTAGGAATCAATTCTCAAAAGAATTATGATTAATGTACTAAAGTTAATTCAATGGTTTGGAATGTGGATTTTTGGGGTGTCACAGTGTGAATGCCATGGCAATGGAAACCGTTTCAGGATATGTCCTGACTTCAGACTTGTGTTAACCCCCGGGCGTTTGGCCTTCTTCTTTGGCTCCATTCCCGGTCATCAAGTGCAGCCAAGGTGAACCTAAGGGGTAAATCATCCACGTAGAGTCACGAAGTAATGCTCCCCTTTTAATTGCAGCAGACATGGAATGGCCCCCCAAATATCTGCATGAAGTCAGCAAAAACATGCATTTGAAAAGGTAAGTAACTAAAGGGGAAAGGGAGACCGTGTGTGCTGCTTGGCGAAAGTGGGCAAACATACAAGGAAGATTCTTGGGAACATAGCCTTTTATTATCATTCAAGTAACTACTGAAGTTTATGCATGATGGAGATGTATAATCTTTGTGCCAAAGCTCAACGCTATTACATTTTGAATAACACTTTTATGATCTATATTTCTGGTGTACTTGGAGGCTTCATCAACAGGTACAAGCCATTTGTGGGTTGTCTAGCCGAAAACCCAACTATCTTCCCAAGGGGATCGGCTGAATCATGATTGTTCGAAGTGTAAGAGTCAGTTTATTACATGTACTTTGTAAAATCTTGCTGACAGAATAATTAAGTTGAATTTGAAGATGGAATATTAGAGGGCATCGTTCAAGCCACAAACTTCTGGTTAAGTCTAACACGTCCCTGTGTGATGTAACTGCCAATTGTGCTTTCCAGTAGGAGGTTCACGTTCAGTGCCACAAGCAACATGATAGTTTTATCAAAGAGATTTAAGTCAGCATAATTATATGATCATAAGCCCAGAATCATAATCCAAGCAGAAAGGGGATTAAACAGTAATAGAGTTGAGTATGATTAACAGAAGTCTTACCTTCATTCGATTGTCTCCCTGATGAAATTTGGGACAGAGTGATCAATGCAGCAGATGTGTTTGGTGTTGGAAGAACTGCCCGATCTGAGTTTGAAGCAGAGAAATTAATTTCTCCAATTTGATTTGAGGTGGCCACAGTAGGAGGAGAATCCAGATTTCCAGATTGCAAGCTCACAGTTGCTGCTTGTTTTCCCTTGGACTTATATCCCAGGATCCATCCCGGAGTATAACCGTGTTTCTTGAAACACTTATCAACGGTGTGCCCACTCATTCCATAGTATGTACATCTTGCTCCCTTGTTTCCATTTCCATTTCGTCTCCCATTATATTGATTAATATATGAGTTCATAGCTGCAACAACTTCATTCATGTTTCCTTGTTCAGACTGTACTGCATGAGCTTGACTAAACTCAAGGTTGCCTAAGTTCAAATTAGCCAACGCAATTTGTCTTCTAGCTTTTCGGCCATAACAAACACCTTGTAAACCTCAGGAAGTGGATCAAGAACGAGAATTAAGGCCTTGAAGGGAAGAGAACGTGTATTCTGTATATTGATAATGATAGAAGACTGAAAGATAATAAATACAATAGAGACCTATCTACGATACACAAGATAGAGAGTCTAAGATAGAATATAATACTACTAAATGATATATTCCTAATACTCCCCCGCAAGCTCAAGTCGGGTGCCTAACAACATTGAGCTTGTCACGAAGCAGAGTAAAACGAGGCCCAGCCAAGGGCTTAGTGAAGATATCAGCGATCTGGTCCTTGATAGAAATGAAATTAACTGAAGCTCCCCCTTGGCCACTTTATCACGCACAAAATGGTAATCTATCTCAACATGCTTTGTACAGGCATGAAAGACAGGATTAGCACAGAGATAGGTGGCACCCAAGTTATCACACCACAACCTGGGAGACACAGACAGAGGCAAACCCAACTCACGTCAGCAAGGCAACTAACCAGGTGACCTCAGCCGAGATATCCGCCAACGCCTTGTATTCTGCCTCAGTCGACGACCGAGCCACAGTCCCTCTGTTTCCGACACGACCAGGAAACCAAATTAGACCCGAGATAGATAGCATAACCACTAGTAGACTTCCAGTCCTCAGGCGAACCAGCCTAGTCAGAGTCACTAAAGGCATGCAGGACATCCGAAGAGGAACGACACAAGCGCAAGCCAAGATGTAAGGTACCCTTGACGTAGCGCAAGACCCGTTTCAGCATAGCCCAATGTGCAACAGTCGGAGCATGCATATGCTGACATAACCTGTTCACCGCAAAAGACAGATCAGGATGTGTCACTGTCAGATACTGCAAGGCACCAGCAAGACTCCTATAGTGAGTAGGATCAGCATAGGGCTCAACAGAATCAAGATCCACCTTAGCCATAGAGAGTGGCGTGACCAAGGCCTTACAGTCAACCATACCAGCCCACTTCAAAATATCACCCATGTACCTGCGTTGAGACAACAACATACCACCAAACACAGGAATAGTCTCAATACCAAGGAAAAAGGAAGGGGCGCCCATATCACGGACCTTAAACGCAGTAGACAACCGGCCAATCAAAGCAGAAACACAAGCCGAGGCACTACCCATAATCAAGATATCATCGGCATACACCAAAAGATAAACAGACACACCATCAACAAAATATATAAACAACGAAACATCAGTCTGTGAGGGTCAAAAACCAACCGACACCAAGAACTCATGCAGACGCATGAACCAAGCCCGAGGAGCCTGCTTCAAACCATACAACGACCGCTGTAACAAGCACACATAGTCCGGATGCGTCTTATCCTCATATCCCCGGGGCTGACGCATGTACGCAGTCTCAGCCAACCGACCATTAAGAAAAGCATTATGGATGTCCAGCTGACGAATCACCAAGCCACGAGAACAAGCCAGAGAGAGGAGCAGACGCACGGTCATAGGCTTAACAACAGGACTGAAAGTCTCAAAGAAGTCCTCGCCTGGGACCTGATTAAACCCCTTAGCCACAAGCCTGGCCTTGTAGCGCTCAATAGAACCATCCGCCTTGCATTTAACACGAAAGACCCACTTGCAACCAACCACATTCAGACCAGACTGAGCCGGAATAAGACGCCACGTTTGATTATGCAAGAGAGCACTGAACTTCACGTCCATTGCCACACGCCACTCAGCATGACGGACAGCCTGAGTAAAGCAAGTAGGTTCCTGGGGAATTACCTGAGACACCAAAGCACATTGATGCTGATCATGAGGCATATGCCGGAGAGTCATACCATGAGAATGAGACTGGCCCGAACTCGCTTACGAGGACGCCCAGCCTGTCTAGAAACACGCTCTGGAGCAGCAGGCGGCACACCAATAGAGCCAACACCGGGGAGAGACGAAGGAGGCTCAAAAGACTGCGAGAAGGCCGCAGCACCCCACGGGACAACTGGAACAGGCTTGGCCACCGAGCCCTCGTCAACATGAGGACGTGCAAAGGGAAAACTGCACTCATCAAAATGAACATGTCTACACACAAAAATACGATTAGTGTTCAGATCTATGCATCTATAACCACGAAAGGACGGTGGGTAGCCTAGAAAGACACACGGAGCAGACTGGAAATCTAACTTATGACGATTATAGAGACACAAGTGGGGTTAACACAGACAGCCAAAAACCCTAAGAAACGTTTACGAAGGAGGAGAATGATGGAGTCGATAATGAGGACTAACATTACCAAGAACAGAAGACGGCATCCAGTTTATAAGATAGACTGCCTTTTCAAACGCGAACTCCCAGAAACGGGAAGGAACAGAAGCGTGGGCCATCAAAGCCAAACCTGTTTCAACAATGTGACAATGACGCCGTTCCACACGACCATTCTGCTCGTGTGTATAAGCGCATGATTGCCTATGGAAAATACCCAACTGAACAAAACGAGAGTGCAATTTTTTATATTCCCCGCCCAAATCTGACTGGATTGATTTAATTTTACATGAGAAGAAGCGTTCTACCATTTCACGAAATTGCTCAAAAATCACGTATATATCATACTTTTGACGCATAGGATAAAACCAGGTAAAACGCGAATAATCATCAATGAAAATTACAAAATAACGAGATCCATTACTTGATAGGAAAGGCGCAGGGCCCCAAACATCAGAATACAATAACTCAAGAACATGAGAACTAGACGAACTAACACGAGGAAGCAGAAAACGAGCCGACTTCTCTAATTGACAAGCAGAACAAAAAGAATCACTAAAATTACCAGACGAAGTAGGACAAGACTTTAAAATATGACTGAGCACACGACGATGAGGGTGGCCTAACCGATTGTGCCAGACCGAGGGAGAAGCACGGGCAGACCGCAACGCAGTAGGACCAGACTTGGACACCGGAAGCGAGTAGAGACCACGAGAACTATTCCCCTTGAATAGAACCGCCTTGGTAGTGAGATCCTTCACAAAGAAACAATCAGGATGAAACTCGAAAAAGACACGATTATCAGAAGCAAAGCGTTGAACAGATAACAACGAAGCAAATAATCCAGGAACATGTAAAACATCAGAAAGCTGAAAAGAACGGGACGGAGTAGAGATAGATGCACGACCAACACTACGTATAGACAAACCTGAACCGTTCCCAACACGGAGAACGTCCGAACCTGCATAGTCAGTGGCTGTAGTCAACAAACTAGGATCCGGTGTAGCATGACTCGTGGCACCCGTATCTGGGAACCAATTATGAGGGCCCAACGAAGTAGACTCATCTGCCGCATACACCATGTTCGCACGAGGAGAAGCCGCCGGCGGTGCGTAACATTAGAAGCAGCTCACGGCAGAATGACCAGCAACACCACATATCTGACAGTGCGGGGAGCTCTGGCCTCCATTCCTGCCACGACCCTGGCCTCCATTCCTGTCGGCGCCGCGACCACGAGCACCACCACGTGAGAACTAGCGGCCTCCTCTGCCACGGCCACGCTCAGCAACCATGGCTGCCGGAGCAACACCAACCCCACCCGGAACATAATCACCACCGCACACGAACTCGTTGGCCATCATGAAATCAGAGAGCTCGGACATGGTGACTGGTTCACCTCTCGCTGTCAAAGTCGCCACCAACGGCCGGTATTCCGATCGGAGCCCACAAAACAGATACATGTTCTGGTCATTCAAGGTCACCGGCCGGCCGGCCAACTCCAAATCTTCAATAATCACCTGCGCGCAGCCAAGATAATCCGCCACAGATTCGTCGCCCTGCTGGAGACCCTGTAGCTACCCAAGCAGCCGGAGAACTCATGCCCGCAACGTGGAAACGAACGCCTGCTCGACAGCCAACCATACCTACCGAGATGTGCGCTTTCCGACTGCCTAGTGCATAACTTCGTCGGAAAGCGACGAAATTATCATCGAGAGGCAACCGGTGCTGACGGAGGCTGTTGCTCGCCGGACACGAACGGCACCACAGCGGCGGTTGGGCACGGAAAAGAACCATCGACAAAGCCCAATAAATTCTGACCTGTGAGAAAGGGTACAAGTTGTGTACGCCAAAGCAAATAGTTCCAGGATATCAATTTAATAGAGATAAAATGGTGGGCACACGAAAGATTGGTGTTTGCAACAATGGGAACGGGAAGTGCGGCATCAGAAGCAGTCTGCTCGGAAGAAACACCGGCAAAACTGTCAGTAGGATCGGCCATAGGAGAGAACCTGAGCAACTGATACCAGATGAGAACGTGTATTCTGTATATTAATAATGATAGAAGACTGAAAGATAATAAATACAATAGAGACCTATCTACGATACACAAGATAGAGAGTCCAAGATAGAATATAATACTACTAAAGATATATTCCTAATAGAAGGAAGCGTATAACCTAATCTATGTCTCGTTCTTGGCCTGATTTCATTGATTAATCCACAGGAACACTTTGGATCGCACTTGCAGATGGGAAGCGGCATCAACGCATTCATCTCTCCAATAGAATTCTGCATCTCGTGTAATAATCGTTCATAGTAAGAGTTCCTTGCTTCAGATTGTAGATCTCGCTCTGCAACGCCGAGATCTTCTACGCATCACATTGTGAGAACCTGCGCTTCAAATCTTCCCATACCTCTCTATCTTTATCCAGGTGCATTATGCTTTGAGCAATGGAGGCATGCACCGATTTGAATATCCAAGAGCAGATGATGAGATTGCATCGTCTCCACATTGTGTACTTGTTGTCTTCTCTGCTAGGTGCTGAGATACTTCCATCAATGATGCACCACTTATTTTTGACTTCCAATGCAATTCTCATTGAAATACTCCAGGATCCATAGTTGGCGCTGCCTTGCAGCGGTGGATTAACAAGAAATGGCGCAGGGGCTATCATTTGCATTGAGAAAAACGGATTATCTAGTTCTTCAATGGTGAAACTCCTTTAGCTGTCTGATCGAAGCTCTCTGTTGTGGAGGAGTTCTCTGTAGCGGATGGAGTTCTCTGATTGGAGGTGTTCCTGTCTGTGGAACGGTCGGAACGTGATCTTGCACCGGCGATTGAGTGATCGGTGAAGCTGCACGCTGATCTTGTCTCATCTCACCTGTGACGACGGCGGCGTAAGTGTTAACGCGGGATGGCTCTGATACCATGACGGATGGAGCAGTGCATTGAAAGAAGATGGATTGTATTATTATGTGAGTCAACTTATACCAGAGGGAAGAAAGAGTATATATATATACAATCGTACGAGAAAGTAAAGAGGAGTAGTAGACGGTTATAACGATTTGGAGAAGTGTAAAGCATATTATCCTTCAAGATTTGTCATCCTCTATTATATACTACGAATATGTTAAAATATATTTAAACAATATATAATACAAAATTAACATAAACTTGTTCAAATAATTAGTCCGGCTAAAACTTAACATTCAAAGTTAAAGCATCAAAGATTATAAATCAAGACTTTTAAAAATCATTTGATTTTTTATGCCTTAAAAAAAAATTAGTTAAGTTTTTTTTTTTTTTTCCGTTTAATTATCTTCTTTTGATTATTAATTAGAACAAATTAATATTTCAATTACACTTTTGTATTATCGGTATGATTTTAGGTTGTTATGATATTAATATTTTGTTCAATACTTTCACATAATAACACGACACACATCTCACAACGCATGAAACATGTATGGAAAAACTACAACTACCAAAAATCAATAGGTGCTTGTAAGATAGAGAGTTAATAGTACAACTATAAGATCTCATCATATACACAAACAAGGCAAATCTAAAGTTTCCTACACCATAATTCATTACACGAATGAATACATCTATACTACCACCAGTAACCCAATTGCACATGACACACTAACCAATAAAAAAAGAGAGGACATACATGTACTGGATGAAGACAATGACAATGCTACCAAGATAATTTAAGAAAAAAAAATTTAAAAAAGTAGTATTTATTTAGATATCGTTTTTAGACTAAGTATTTAGACTAACGTTATTACAAAGTTGCAAACATTTATTTTAGTGACAATAAAATCAATCTCTCATATTAATTAAATATTTTATATTTTCTTGGTCCAATACTTAATTAAGCTTATTTGGTAAGCAAATGAAAAATGGAAATTTAGTAATATCAATATTTGATTAATTAGGATTTAAATATATAATTGATTAGGATATCAATATTAATGAATTGATTAGGGCAATACCTTAAATAAATAAATAAATATACTTTTCTTTTTTAAAAAGTTATATAATTTATAATTCTCATGGTTTTCACCTATAAATACAATGAGTTGATGACTACAAAAATTATAAGTCTTCATTTTATATTGCATCCATTTTTCCACTAGGTCTTCAGCCTTGATCATTCAGTTTAGTCATTTCGAAATTAACGGTAGGTTTAGCTAGATACAATACGTTTTTTATGGTTGTATTGTCCAAATTTAATACTTTTTTCAGCGAAAAGCTATTCATATCATATGCCTAGATTATGATTTATTTTGAATATTTCTACGGTTACTCCAAGTCCATTTCATATATTGATATTTTGTTTCTATTGAAGTTCATTATCATTAATGAAGGCAGCCTCATGTGAATCTCGCTTTGAGTGGTGCCTACTCATGCCCATTTAAAGGGATGCTGAGTGCTGACTCCTCTAATCTTCTCTTCATTTTTTGCTATACTGTTATTGTCAAGAATTTAAGTGCCACACAATAAAATGTGTGACTCATGAGTGATTGGAGAATGGGGAGTGTTTAAGTGTTTCTGTTGTAATATACACGACAGATATAGTGGAATCGCCTTAATAACCAATTGATATTATTATATTTTTTCTTAGTTTCTTTGCGTTGATTATTGAAGTAATCGGTTCTGAAGTTCTGATTTGTTAAGTGTTTATTCTCATGGTGTTGATTTGAAAGTTATGAAGTCCATGCTCATTCCTCATTATATAAGGTCAAAAGTGTATTATTTTTTGGCGTATTATGGGTCGCCAATAATTACTCGTAGTGTAGTAGTAGTAGTAGTAGTTAAGTAGTGTAATAATATAATAATATAATAATATAATTAATATAATAATATATAATAATAAATATATAATAATAATGATAATAATATATAATAATATAATAATAATATAATAATAATAATAAAATAATAAATAATAATAATAATAGATAAAATAATATAATTGATAATGATAATAATAAAATTGGAAATATTATTGGTTCAAATATAATATTAAAAAAAACTAATTTTGAATGATATCTATTTAATTAATTATATTTTATTTTTAATAATAATATAAAAGAATCCTCCTTTTACAAGTTCACGCCATAAACCATTAAAATAATATGAAAAAAATGAAAAAAAATGGAACGGAGTGTAAGCCCAAACAATTTTTTAATAATAAATTGAGGAGAAAAATTATATATATGAAATCGAAAATTATGGAGGAATAACTAAGCCCCATGGTGAATGTTTCTTACACTTTGAAAAATGGAAAGATCAATTAAGCCGTGTAAGGAAATATTCATTAAAGAATTTTTACTATTAATCTTTTTATGGAAGATTTTGCGTAAAAAAATAGCATAGAATTGGTTATTAATAATTTAGCCTTATTTTTACCAATTTAATCTTTAAGAAAAATTGCGTAAAAAGTATAAAATGGTTTATTATAATTTAGCTTTATTTTACTATATTAATCTAGAAAAATTATGTTAAAAAATGTAATAGAATCGGTTATTAAATAACATAGATTATTTACTATTAATCTTTAAAGGAGATTTTAAAAAAATAGAATATTATTATAATTTTTTTTGCAAATTGCTACTGGCTCTATTACAACGTAGTATCTGTTTCCATATACTTTCTCCAACCTACTGAAACACAGAGAACCAAAACGCCTCCACTGGGTCAAAACTCATAATCTTCAATGGAAGTCCAACCGGGTAATTGACACATAGTCGCTCGGTTAAATTATTCAATAATTATAATTAATTAAATACATATATTTTTTCTATCCGTAATATAATGTTTTTATATTACAAAATCTTCAAATAATAATTAGTATTGTTGGTCCCGGAATGGGTGGCGAGAAGTCTAGAGAGGGGGGGGGGTGAATAGACTTCTCTAACTTTCAAATTTTCGCAAATCACACAAGACAAATAACACTTTGATTATATCAATCTAAGTAAAAAGCATCACAAGATAACAACTTAGAGTGTGCAGCGGGAATAGGTAGCGGTATTGTTTGCTTAATAGTGTGGTGCTCAAAGAGAGATTCTAAACATGCAATACGTTAGAAAACACTTAAATATGGTTCAAGATAATGTACGCAAAGTTTGGCTCGCATGCAAACGTGGGAACTATCAAACCCAGACATAAGATACGCGATAAATCGTAATCGGGTTAGTTCGCAGTTAGAATAAGCATGCACAAATATATGAGCAGTAAGTAAATAGAGAGAGATTTATAGTGGTTCAGAGGTGGTGTAATCCTCCTAGTCCACTCTTCTCCTTCACTTCAAGGAGGAAATTCACTATTCTTCGATCACCAGATACAATAGTGAATAAGTGCCCAACGACACTTCTCCGAGTGCTTCGCAAAGCTACACTCCTCCAAGGTTTTTCACAAGCTCCTCTTGTTATCTGCCCCCGAGTACTTCGCACCAAGCTGTACCTACACCACGAGAACTGCGCACAAAGCTACGCTCTCACAGGGTTTTTCACAAGCTCTTGTTACTCTACCTTTACACCGAGTGCACGCACAAAGCTACACTCCAACTGGGTTTTTTTCACTCTCTCCAGTTACTCTACCCTTTTCT
>VALG01002649.1:2999-13299 GCA_009835305.1 Ipomoea purpurea
GAAACCCTATAAAAGGAGGGTTATTCTGATGTATTTTGAACCAGATTGTTCCTTTCATATTTTTTAGTATTTTAGAATAGTTTGCTCTATGTCTAGCTAATTATCTCAATTTTGATTCAAGGGATTGAAGTTCTAGTTGTGATTTTAGGGAGGTTTTATTTTAATTGAATTGTTGGATTCTTGTATTTCCTGTTCTTTTGAAGTTAAAATTCTCAGGGAATGTTTATAATGAATTAAATTGACAACTTAGTTTGTTATTGATTTTCCTACTCCTATCTATGAATTTATGATCCGTAATTGTCATAAACAATTAGACCCAGTACAGCTTATAAAGGACATGAAGACTAAGTTACAGATTGTAGCTATCTCAATCTGTAACTTAGGCTTAGTTATTTTCCATTAAGAGTATTGATGTTGTTGGGTAAATATGGAACGCTATCGTCCCCAGTTTATTCAATAACAGTTGTTGGTTTTGAATTCTTAATTTGAATCAATAATTTAGAGAGAACAAAGACTAGTTACGACTATCCTAATTAGTTTTTGGCTAAGTACTTGAATCTAACTTTAATTTTTAATAGCCGATGATCTGAGTCACATCTTTAAAATTCATTTTCCCTTGAATCAGAATTCAACATCTCTGAACTCGTTATTAATTATTGTCTATTTTATTTATTCTTCTCAAATCCCCCAATTTTCCCTACTTTAAGTCATTTTATTTTAATTAAAGAAACAAAACTCATTAGTTCTCTTGGGATTCGACTGGTCTTGCCACTACTACAAATTAGTGGAGTGAGCCAGTATTAAAGTTGTAGGGCTTCGACAACCCTGCCACTTGTGCAGTTCTACTTCGCGTCATTTTTCATTGAATTTCTTTTATCGCTTCAATCAAAGTAGGTTCAGATTCCATTGCTGCCACTGAAAACATTAAAAATGCATGACTTTATGTATGATAAAGCATAACACAAGACAAAATTAAAACGAGTTTGATGGGCATATAATCCTTAAGTAGAGGAGGGATGGGGAGTGTTGAATAAATCCAGCCGTGCTCTACCAAAAGAATAATATGACCATCAAATTAGAAAGTGTTGTATTCACAATTTGCAAATTACAAATTCCACATTCATAATGTCTGAAATGTATGTTCATAATGTTATAACTGTATATTCATAAGCGTATAACTATATATTCACAATGTGCAAATTACAGAGTACCACGTTCATAATGTATGAACTGTATGTTCATAATGTTATAACTGTACATTCATAAGCGTATACACTCTATATTCACAATGTGCAAATTACAGCGTACCACATTCATAATGTCTGAACTGTATGTTCATAAAGTTATAAATGTACATTCATAAGCGTATAACTCCATATTCACAAAAATTTACGAACATTCATAATCTTTTGAAAACTATAATCGTAATATTTGAAGTCTATATACTAATATACACAACATTCGAGAATATACAGAATGTACAGTGTTATGTTATACAAACCCTAATCAAAATCACAAAATGGTATAGAGAATGTACATGTTTATGATGTATAAACTCATTGTTTAAGAGTGTTAGACACATAATACCTGTACGTCGATGGAACAATGTAGAGTAAATGATGGGGACTTGGGTGCGATCGACGTGAAGTTTATGGGCGATGGAGTCTGTTTTTGAAAAAAAAAAAAAAAACAGAGAAAATGATGAGAATGGGGAGAATGAAGGTTGAAGAGAGGTTTTTGCAAGGAAGAAGATGGAAGCTTGATCAACAGGAAAACGCGAAAATGGAGTCTCAATAGTGAAGAATCGGGTATTAATATTTAAGTTTAAATTAAAAAAAAAAAAAAAAACGATTGGCTGAAGATAACGGTACCACTTACGGCTCCGTTAGTGCGCTACAATGAAACGTTGTCATTTCAATCCGTGTCCACAGTGCATTGTTGACACGGGTCCATAGCATAACGATTGAGGTTCGCAAATTATGCTGTGCAACCGTGGTGCACCATGTATGGTGCACACGGTTGCAAAAATGACGTCGTTTGACTAAAACGCGCGTCCCACTTTTTAAAAAAAAAATTCAGGTTCGATTTCGGCAATAACATTTTTTTGGTGCATAATTTGAATTATATATCCACAAATTTATAACTATATATCTACAAATTCATAACTATATACCACATGAATGAAATAACACAAAACCACGAATGAATGAACTAAATATCCCAATGAAATGAACTAAATATCCACACTATATTAACTAAATATTCACAATGAATGATAAATATCCACAATGAATGAACTAAATATCCTAAATTCACTACTATAATCCACAAATTAATAACTATATATCCACAAATTTAATAACTAATATATCCACAATAATTCAAACTATAATATCACACAAATAATGCTGTTGACGGAGAATCGAAACCTGGATTTTATTTTTTTTTTTTTTTTATCAAACAGAACGCGCGTTTGTTAGTTAGAACAGACGTCGTTTTGCAACCGTAGTGCACCCGGTTGCACATCATAACTATTGTAGGAGGTTACGCATGCTACTCCACAATGGTAAAACTGCTTCGTGACGCTTCTGATAAGAATTTGTTTACACCCACTAACCCGCTGTTTGATTTTAGACTCTAAGTAGCAAAAATCCCCTTCTTGTTTCGTTCGATGCCAAGAGGTAGTCCCATTTATTTTCCTAATCCTACCGAGCTAGCCACTCCCGTGATAGTGGTCACTGAATTTCGGTTTGCCTACACAGTGTTGCGCTAAAGCAAATACATGATTTGTTAAGATTAATTTCTTGCCCATAAAATAGATTCATACGCGCTCGAACTAGCATTCACAGCTCTGACTTCCCTTTCCTCTGCCCTGAAAAATAGTAGACTACGGGCGAAAAACAAATGAGATATGCTTGGGAACACTCCTAGCTACTTTGCATCTGTGAATGTTTCCTTCCCTTTTTTTGGTTTTGAAGTAGATATGAAAGTCCCTCTGCACATATTATGAAGAGATACGGTGCAATGTCACTCTGTCTAATATCTCGAGATGACATAACTATGTTGGAGAGAGTTTACCAATCAACACTCTGTAACAAATTGTAGTCCACACAATTCATGATTAACGAAACCAACGTGCATTTCACCCTCTATTCTTTTGCTTCCCATTAACGATTTTGGACCAATTTATACGTTTTTAAACCAGAAAATTTTTTGGAAGCTATATAATTTAAAAGTTACTGAATAAAAGTGGAGACATAATTTTAATTGCCTGTGGACAAAAACAAACCAATCATAAACAAATATGTTTAGTTTGAAAACCAATTCATAAATAATTACTTTATTCCTATGTTAATTAATCATTTTTTTTTGGGTTTTATTGAGTCCTTAATTCCACTAAACCAATCGATAGAAATATAAGAAGCACTTCAATATTGTTAAGAGATCAAATTATCAATAACTAAACTATACATGATTAGCGCTGAGCACTGGACGCCAAACTGGCGACCCAAAATAATAAAGTTGTAGCCCAATAATGAACTAGAAATAATAATGTTATTAGTAGGGATCGAATCCTGATGTATGGTTAAAGGTTAGGGTCACAAACCACTAAATCAGGAGGGACATTATGTAAACTAAGGGATGATGTCTTAACGGGAGCGAATGATGCTTATATAGTGTAGAGGGCCTTCTAGATGGTTGACAAATGTATCGGCCAACTTAAAATCTTGACCATACACGTGTCCCCCCACTACTTGGATGTTAGTGATCTTCACATGGGTAAATAGAGTATTATGCCTTTTAATGCACAAGATATAGAGTGGTTTGGTGGTTTATGGCTTGTGTTGTTATGTTTAGAAGTCATGGGTTTAAATCTTGCTTGCAACATTTCTATTGTTTAAATATGTTGCTCCACCCCACTTGGGTAAAACCTTTCCTAATAAAATGACCACCTAGGGTCCCATGTCGCCATCACAAGTCCCTCAGTCCACTTGGGTCGAGACTTTACCAATAAAATGCCCCCCCCCCCCCCCCCCCCCCCGGGATCCCATGTCGCCATAACAAGTCTCCCACTTTTCTTTTTGTAACACCCCGTGTTACGACCTTCAATCCCGGATTAATTATTTAATTAATCCCGTTAAATAATAACTAAATATGATTTAATCTGGTTAGGTTTCCCTTCAAATAATTAGTAAGGTCCACCATGAATCGTGAACCCTTGCCTAAACTAGAACTTTAAGTCTATTAGAAATAAAGAAAGTAGTAAACCTTTTACTAGTCAGATTCTAAATTAGGAATCCTAGACCTAGTTATCTATTAGGAATAAAAGAAGTAGGTTTTTTACCATTCAGATTATGATTAGGATTCTCTTTAATTAATTAATATGGTCCACTATGGATCATGGGCCCTTAGCCTTAAAACAAAATCCTTAGTCCCATAGGAATAGAATTAACAACCCATACCACTTAGACCTAACTAGGATCCTTAGGTATAATACAATTAGGATATAGGAGGCACCGTCAGATCTCACACCATGCAAATAAGCTCCCACCACACAAGAAGTTCCAAGAAACCCTTTAGGAGGAATCAAAAAGAAGAGAGCTTAAGAAGACCGCTTCCATAGCCAAGGAATAATTAATTAAGGCTAAGAGTAACCCAATGGTCTCAACAAAATCTATTTTCTTGATATGAATCTCCCTCTAGGCATCCCTCTATATTTGTGTTTGATGAATTCGGTTTATGATATTGATGATGTGATCTTGATAATTGTGAATATGATTTTATGTGGATCTTGATATCTTGATGGTGATAAGCGGATTCTTGGGATGAATGGTGGTATTCTTGATGATCAAATTCTGACAATTATGTGATATTCTGATGTATCTTATTGTTTCTTGATGTTAAAAAGGAATTGCGTTCTTGACGAGTAATATATTAGAGCCCTAGGATGCTATCATGAGAGTTCGTATTTGTTATTCTTGATGTAATTGGGGTGGGAATTCGTATTCTTGGGTGTTGTTGTTGGTTAAGAATTACGAGTATGGATACGTGCTATTCATTGTTTCCTTGCTTATTGATCTGTTAAGATGTCTACGTGGTGTCATCAATTTTCGTTTAAAGTGTCTAAGCATCGGTTTCGGGTTTCCACAAAGGTTTTCCCCGGGGCGTTTATTTATGAAAAGAGTCAGATGGGGGGTGGGGACCCCCACTACCCGCGGCCGGAATTGCTTCGCCGCAGGGGGCAGCGGTGGGCAGGCGCTGCCCGGAGAGTTGTCGCCGGCGGGTGACCCTTCACCCACCGGCTACCCGCTGGAAATTATCCCACCTCGGGAATCCTGGCTTCCCCGTTTGATGCTTCCCCGACCCCGTGGGCGTCCCAACGGATCCGTCTATCGTGCTATGTCTAGTTTGATGTTTTTCGGGTACCGTTCGTGACGATAAAAGATTTATATATTGCAATGGTAATTGCAATTGGTAATCCGTTGGACTAGGTGGAAGAAGATCGAACCCCTTAGGATTAATCTCTTAGCATGTGGATGAATCACGCATAGGTTTTTGATTATTTAATCTTTTCTCCACTTCCCAATGGTGTTAGATGTTGGCGTTGTCATGGTGCTTGCTATGTGTTTATGTGCTGCATGATTACCCCAATTTGGGTGTGATCGAATTGGTTATTCCTGGGCTGCGGTTAAGAAGCTGGCGCGGTCAAGATTTACAACTCTTGGGGCTGGCGTCCAGCCGTGTTGGTTGCGATTCAAACGTTTTACCAGGAGCTGCGGTTCATATTCCTGGTCTGCAGTCAGATGACAACTCTTGGGCTGCGGTCCACTGTTTGGTTTGTGACAAACATTATGATGAGCTGCGGTTCATCGGTCGGTTCTGCGATCGACCCTTTCGTGTTGCGATACGAGGCGAGTGTGCTACGGGGCCATGTCAGAGCTATAATGCGCTGACCCTCCTGTATGGGCAATGCGATTGGTCCTGTGGCAACCGTCAAGTTTGCCTTGTGTGATGATTATGGATGATTTGATGTTATGAATGATATGAAGTGAAATCGTGACCGTAGGATATATGCTAGTAGCTATATGTGCGTGGTTTAACTGTTGGTTGTGCTTATCCCTATCGTTGTGTCTATTCCCTGTTTTAAAAGCTAGAGTCTCTTAGGATATATCTTCATGCTTCGAAATGGTTTTTTCTATATCTTATAGATACTGCTATATGTATTGTATTTCAAACGCGTTGGAGTGGGTTAACAGCATTCTCTCGCAGAACAGATATATTGTGGGTTTCAAGAGCAAAGACAGTAGACACTGGAGCCGCGCTAGAATCGTAAGCGTAGATTAGATAGTTTCCCTTTCGGCCTGCGTGCCATGCTATGTTAAAGATATTATGTGAGGATTCTAGTTAGTAAGTGTAACCACCCAGATTTTCGGACCTTTAAACTTATATATAAGGTAGAATCTATTAAACCCAAAACAATAATACAAGAGTTCGGGGTGCTATGCCACTGGCTAGAGAACTCAGGTGCACAGCATCTAACTAATATCCGTTAATAATGTAAATGATAAGTACTGACACGCAGGCCGAAATGGAAACTATCTACTTCTACGACTCCGAAGTTCTAAGCGCGCTCCAGTGGCTTATCGTCTATGCCTGAAAGCCAAATATATCTGTTCAGCGGAGAGATGCTGGTAACCCACTCCAACGCATTGAAATACAATAATATAGAGATATATATATGATATACGAAACCATTTTAAGCATGAAGATATATCCTACGAACTCTAGCTTTCAAAACCGGGAATGACTCGACAGATAAGGCTAAACAGCAAGCAACAGTTATAAACAAGCATATTTAGTTCACAACAGGCAAGGCAGATAAGGCAAAGCATAATCAATAATCATAACCCAACACAACAATCCCCAACATAAATCCCATAGTCACAATCCCAAGATTCTCATAACCAAAACTCATCCATATCTCATCACAGCAGCACACTTTGTTGGCGCCACAGGACCAATCGCATGCAATACAAGAGGTCAGCGCATATAGCTCTGACACGGCCCCGCAGCACCCTGCCCCGTATCGCAACACGGAGGGGTCGATCGCAACCGACCGATGAACCGCAGCTCATCATAGTTTTGATCGCAACCAAACAGTGGACCGCAGCCTAAGAGAATGTCATCTGACCGCAGCCAGGAAATATGAACCGCAGCTCATGTAGAAACGTTTGATCGCAACCAAACGGTGGACCGCAGCCCAAGAGTGTAAATTGACCGCAGCCAGCTTCTGAACCGCAGCTCAGGAATAACCAATCCGATCGCAACCGAATTGGGTCATGCACACATAACACATAGCAAGCACATGCAACCCACATTACAACATTGGGAAGGGGAGAAACGTATAACAAAACCTATGCGTGATCCTTCACATACTAAGAATAATCTAAGGGGTTCATACTTCTTCCACCTAGGTCAACGGGATACCAATTCAACTAGCATGCAATATATAAGACTCATAAACCTACGAACGGTACCCGAAATATCAAACTAGACACAGGCATGATAGACGGAGTCCGTTTGGGACACCACGGGGGTCGGGGGAACATCAAACGGGGAAGCCGGAATCCCGAGTGGGGATTTCCAGCGGGTAGCCGGTGGTGGGGGGCCACCCGCCGGTAAGCACTGTTCCGGCAGCGGGTCGCCGGCGGCAGCTACCGCCCGCCGGCTGCCCGCAGCCGGAGACGTCCATTCTGGCCGTGGTAGGTGGCGGGTCCCCTACCTCCCACCTACCCCACTGACTCTTTTCACAAAAACGCCCCGGGAACCTTTGTGGAACCCGAAACCATGCTTAGACACTTTTAAACGTAATTGAAACAACACGTAGACAATTAACGGATCAAACACGAGGAAGCGTACGGCACATAACCTATCATGCTTTTCTAAATAATCAACCCAAACATGCGATTTCCCCACCCGATAAACAAGAATATATCATACGATAAAATCTAGGGTTCTAATCACTTTATATCAACAAGAATACGATTCTCTTCTAATTACAAGATTCGATAGGAATAACACATAAGCATCAAGAACATCACACAACTATTAAGAACATAATATAATCATCAAGAACTCCATATATCATCAAGAACACCATATACTATCAAGAACTCCCAATATCAAGATTATCAAGATCCTCCATGGGATCTCACACCAATCACTAATAATAACATCATAATTCATCAATACGCAATAATATGGGGAAACCCTAAGGGGGAATCATAACTATGAAAATAGGTTTTGTTGAGACATGGGTTACCTCTTAGCCTTAATTAGTTCCCTTGGCTATGAAGGGTCTTTTCTTTAAGCTTTCTTGATTTCTTGATTTCTCCTATGGGAATTCTTGAAACTCTTTTGGTGGTGAGAGATTATTGTGGTGAAAGATCTAGGTGTCTCCTATATCCCTATTTATATATTAAGACTCCTAATTAGGGCCTGAATGATATGGGTTTACTATCCTATTCCTTATAAGACTAAGGCTTGTTTTAAGGATAAGGGTCCATGGTCCATAGTGGACCATATTAATTTATTAAAGAGTTTCCTAATCATACTCTGAAATAGTAAAAGGCCTACTTCCTTTATTCCTAAATATAACTAGGTCTAGGTTTCCTAGTTAGAATCCGAGTAGTAAAAGGTTCACATTCTTTATTCCTAATAGTCTTAGGATCTAATTTAGGCAAGGGTCCACGGTTTATGGTGGACCTTATTAATTAATTAAAGGGAAACCTAACATAATTAAATCTTATTTAATTATTGTTAACGGGATTAATTAAATAATTAATCCGGGATTGAAGGCCGTAACACGGGTGTTACAGTAAGCCTGTGCCACCTGAGTTCTCTAGCTCAGGTGTGGCATAGCACCCGTACTCTTATGTTATGTTTTTGGGATTTAATGAGAAATTTACCTTGATTATATAAGTTTAAAAGTTTCAAAATTTTGGGGTGTTACACTTTGGTTGTTTTGATGGGCAAATAAAGTATAAACACTCTGATCCCGATCTTCCATCTCTGCTCCTAGTCTAAAAAGTTCCCAGCTTGGTGCTTGGTCCCTAACGCCTTCCCTACATGCAGTTCATCAGGACAACTTAGCTCTCGTACATACCTGCTGCTTTCCCTTCACGCGGACTCCTTGAGATGCCTCGCTTCAAGGGGTAACTTAGAGGTCCATCGAGAAGTGAAACATATCAACCACAGAGATGTAGGATTAAATGCATCTACCTTTGCGAAGCGGGATAAGATATGTTGACCGTTGAAAGAAGAATAAAAATAGTGTCGGTCGTTAGAAAACATGATAATAATATGTCGACCGCTGAGAAGCGTGAAAATGTTTGGACTATAATTATTTTGGTACTCTGGTCGCCTCTGATGCTTTGTGACCATACGATACGTGGGCCGCCTACCCTGCCTTTCAGGCTAGTATGGTTGGACAATTTTAATATAATGTCCTCGCAAGTGCACGAGTCAGTGTAGTAATAAGGTGCAAAAGCAAGGGTCGAATCCACAGGGAATTGATACTAAGCAAATTTAATAGCGACTAAACTAAAGGAAATAATTGACTTGATAATGTAAGTACTAGAATCAAATGTCAAAGATAACGATCAATAAATTTCAGAAAGTTAAGCAATAGAATTAAACCAGAAAGCAGAATTAACAAATAGATTAAAGAAGACGACAATCAAAATGGATTAAACAAAATAGAAACACAGCGAAAAAAAGGCAGGAAAAACAATAAATTAACTATGAAACGAAACAGCTATGGAATAAAGGCTATATAAACTCATTAATTCTCTCAATAGATTATTCAAGCTAAATTGATCAAATTCTACTTAAATAATGTCAATACGAATTGTAGATAAAACATAAGCAATTGACAATATTAAAAACTAGTACCACTGCAAAAGTTTCATGGCAAAATCATTCATGTTTATAGAAGGACAATTTAGCAAACATATTAAAACTAACAAGAAGCATATAGTACCATTCTCACCTAGTAAAATTATAGATTAACAAGACAAAAAAGAATAAAGTGAAAGAAATAAAATTGAATTGCTATGAAAGAAAGAAAGAAGAAACTGCCGAAGCATTACAACCAACACATTAATGATTAACAAATTGAATTGAAATTTGAGTAAAGGAAATGAGACCAGGTAGGTGCTGCCGTCGACAAAAGTCCGCCCGACGGGAGTTTTCTATGAATCGCTGGAATACGCAGAAATCGTTGTCGGAAGATCCAGCG
>VALG01002650.1:0-26924 GCA_009835305.1 Ipomoea purpurea
ATTTATTTACCATTTGAAAATATACTTTAAAAGAATTGACAGGCCGGGCGGCAGATCGAGTTTCAAATTGGTGGCCGGAGACGGACTGAGTATCCGTCCAATTGGTGAACAGAGGATGTGCTACTCCTTCTGGAGATATAATCGAATTTCTGAATTACATTTGGCAACAATGGAGCATCCAAGCCATTGTTGTGGGCAGTCTAGCCTTCCAGATTTGTGCTCCATTTTTGCAGCTCCTTCAAGAATACGTGCCAAAAGCAGCTCCTGTATCTTCACTCTCTGGAGCGTGTATCTGCTAGCTACTATATCGCTACATTTTGGCATAGCTCTCATCAACAATGACAGCAAAATCAAAACTATCAGTTATGAATCATCATCATCTTCATCCTCTTCCTGCGGTGCATTTAAACGAGCGGCCATTGCGGCCTCTGGGGGCTCCATTTCTCTTGCTCCACTTGGGGCCCAGACACCATCACGCTTTCGCTGTTGAGGACAACGAGCTATGGACACGCCCATTTGGTAACCTTGATTGCTCAGCTTCTCTCGGTTCTACTCGTTTTTTACCGATACCACATTTCTGGGAGAATGATAGGTTTAGTTTCCTAATCCCAACGGCGCTCATCTTTATCGCCGGGGTAATCAAGTGCGGTGAACGCACCCGTTCCTTGAATCTGGCGTCTCAGGACAGTTTGAAGAAGTCGATGCGCGTAGCTCCTGATGCCGGACCTGACTATCCTCAGCTTATGGAGGAGATGGCATCTAAGCAGGCCGCAATCTTCCCGTCATTATCGATCTTAAACCGCGAGAAAGGAGCCAAAGCTGATACGGGCGAGGATGGTGGAATTATTCGGTGGAAGAGATTGAAGTTGTAAAGCATGCGTACAAGTTCTTCGAAATCTTCAAAGGCCTCATTGTTGATCACATGTTTAGCTTCCTGGAGCGCCAGGAGAGCAGGGCATTCTACACATCATTAGAGTATAAGGATGCTTTTAGAGAGTGGTGGAAATGGAGCTCAATTCATCTACGATGCCATGTTCACCAAGATGATTGCTATCCAATGCATCTCCGGCTACATACTCCGTTTATTAGCACTGCTCTACTTATAGCTGCAACCTCATATTCTCCGGCAATCGCATCACCATATACATCTGGTTGACATCATTGTCACCTATTTCTTGCTCGCCGTGGTGTTGCCTTAGATTTGATTGCTAAGTGGTATCTCATCTTTTCCAAGTGGACCCATAGCTCTCTACTTGTGGGGTTCAGAGAATAGTTTTTCTCCGAATCTTTCTCCCGGAACTTGCAGAAAAACGGCTGCCACGATTGATTAGCAAAGTGAAGGGGGTATATTGGTCGGAGCAAGAGGCGTTGGTCGGAGAAAATGAATCAATATAGCTTCATCAATCACACCTTACACAAGAAAAGTGGCCAAATTGGGTTTCCTATATCATCGACAAGTTTGGGCTGAACGAGGTGGTTTGTTCTTGTCTATATGCTAAAACTCGAGACGTTGAAGAAGAGATGAAAAAGCTTATTTTCGATGAGATCAAGAAAAAGGGTAAGCAGGCAACCAAAACCAGTGTTGCTAAGGAGATTTCTTCGTCTAAAGGAGAATGGACACTTCTTGATATATACTGTGGCCCAGAAATCCATTTCAGCGTCAGCCAAGATGTGGAGTACGATGAGTGTGTGCTAATGTGGCATATTGCTACTGAGATCTTTTATTTCAGTAGTTCCAGAACAAAAACTAGTAGTGATGGTGTTCATGATGCAGATATATGTAGATACATCTCAGAATACTTGTGTATCTCTTGGTGATGGAGCGGAAAATGATTCTTGGCTTGTGGAAATTTCAGAGACACCTTCGAGGAAGCCAAATTTCTTCAAGAGACAACAAAACAGAAAACCCGGTATTCCTGCTGCCGTTTTTTCTTGAAAATTGCCTCAAGAAAGCATGGGATTGTACTTGGTTCCATGATGGTATCCACATGGGATGACATCAAGTACGTGTTCACCCTCAAATGCTTCACAGAAAAGGGGAGAAAGAGGAAGCCGACCCGTGGGAAGAACACAGAACATGGAGGAAGACGAGAAAAGAAAAGGAGCGTGTGAGTGGCTAAATCAGTGAACCCACAAGTGAAGCCGTCGGAAGTGAAGGGAGATAGAAGCAAGTCGCTGTTGTTTGATGCGTGTATACTTGCAGGGCGTTCTGCAAAGCCTGTGCGATAAAAACACTCCCTACACTGAAAATGAAAGTGTGGGAAATGATGAGTAAAGTGTGGGTAGAGTTGTTGTCTTATGGAGCCTGCCATTGCAGAGGAGACGCTTCATGCCCAGTACCTGGGCAAAGGCGGAGAGCTGCTCACATTTGTTTGGCTTTTAATGGCGCATTTTTGGGCTGGGAGAGCAGTTCAGAAATCGAGGCCGGACACGCCAGAGCAAAAGTTGATTGTGGGAAAGGAAGGACATCAACTAAACTAATCACTTTAATTTGGTCATCCAATAAATCATATATGCATGTAATCATCTCATCTTTCTCATCTGGCGATATAATCCAAAAGCATTTAAATTTCTTTAATTTGCTAGTTGTAATAGCAGGTGGCCGGCCGGTTTGCTACGTAACTGTTTTTGATCTACAAACTGTTTACTACATTATTGCTCATAATTGAAGTGTTTGAATAATATTTCACTCCATCATGTCATGCTGGTACATCCTCTTTAAACAATTCCGTTAATGTCACAAAGTTCAGTTAAAACGATTTGGTTAATGTCACAAGCCATTTGGAATCAATAATTTGAGGATGGAGTACGTAGTCGGTGATAAAAGAAGTAATTGTTCTTGAAATGTTGGGTGCAGAATGAGATGCCATGTTAATTTATAAGATATATAACCTTCTTCACGACTAATCATAACTTGCGTGGTAGGTAAATATTAGCAAGAAGTATCTTAGCTTTTTTTTTTTTTTTCTTTTCTTTTCTTTATCAAAGCCAAGCATATATAAAAGACATTCTTGCAAACAAAAGAGAAGATTGAGATAGGTCTCAAAAAAAACATATTTTTTTACGCCACTGGGTTTTTTTGCGTCTTTCAGGCGTTTAGAATAAAACGTAAAAAGATAAAAAGGCAAAGCAGAATATATTATGAGGTTAGGGGACCTTTTTATTTTTTATTTTTTAAGGACCAATCAAATTAAATGAAGGGTTTGGATTTTGTGATGAAGATGGAACTGTGATTTTGATATTATCAATTGGAAATTGAATGTTTGCATCTCTGTATTGAAGAAATGAGAGTGTTTGTACAGATTTCTGGAAAGCAAGAAACGAACTAACTGTCTAATACAACAGAGAGGAGGCTTTTATATTAAAGCTATGTGAAATTACAATCAAGGCCCCTAACTGCTTCTTTTACTTCTTTTGGTTTGTCACCTCCCTTATTGCCACGTGCTTCTCTTCTATTTCTGCCATGTGTCTATCCTTCAACACCCCCCCGTAAGCTGGAGCGTACAAATCTTGTAAGCCCAAGCTTAGATATAAAAACTGTGAAAACTGAGCATGAGGTAGAGGTTTAAGTGAACCCATCTGCTATTTGATTGAGGGAGGTTACCGACAGAAGCTTCACCACGCCTTTGTTTACCATTTCTCGTACAATGTGGCAGTCTATTTCTATGTGTTTTTTTTGGTCCTCTCATGAAAAGACATGATTCTCCGCAATTGCCACTGCTGATTTGTTATCACAATATAAGGTGGCAGGTTTGCATAAGTTGATTTGTAAATCTTGCAGAAGATATTTCAGCCATTGGATTTCACAGACTGTGGCAGCCAAGGCCCTATATTCAGCTTCTGATGAAGACCTTGATACTGTGGGTTGGCTTTTTGGACTTCCAGGATATGAGTGACTCCCCCAAGAAAACACAATATCCCGTAATAGATTTTCTGGACTCAGGACATGTTGCCCAGTCTGAGTCTGAAAAAACCTGTAAATGTAGAGCTGATTGTGAGGAGTATGAGATCCCTTTTCCAGGAGCTGCTTTGAGGTATCGCAGAACTCTGTGTGCTGCTGCCATATGTTTCTCTGTAGGGGCATCAATAAACTGACTAAGTTGTTGCACAGCAAAGCCTATGTCAGGTCTTGTAGCTGTCAAGTAAAGCAGCCTGCCAACTAGCCTTCGATAGCAACTAACATCTTTCACAGGAATCCCATCATTGTGTGTTAGGTGCTGCCCTGGAACCATTGGAGTGCTGACTGGTTTACATTCAAGGAATCCATTCTCTTCAAGGATGTCTAAGGTGTACTTCTTTTGACAGAGATTTAACATGTCATCATTCCTGAGAACTTCTATTCCCAGAAAATATCCCAAAGACCCGAGGTCTTTTATTTTGAATGTGCTATCTAGGAACTTCATCAGACTTGCTATTGATGTCATGTCATTGCTGGCCACCAAGATATCATCAACATAAATGAGAAGTGCCATAAAACTGTTGTCAGTTCTAGTAAAAAGAGACGGATCAGATCTGGACTGTACAAATCCAATAGTTTGTAAAGCTGAAGTGAGTTTAGCATTCCATTGCCTACTTGCCTGTTTAAGGCCATATAATGATCTAGTCAATTTGCAAACCTGATTTGGTTTGCTATTCTGAAAACCAGGGGGTAGAGACATGTATACCTCTTCTTCTAGATCACCATGTAGAAAGGCATTATTGATGTCTAGCTGATGAACATGCCATCCTTTGATCATAGTAACTGCTAGGAAGGTCCTGATTGTTGTCATCCTAGCCACAGGGGAGAATGTCTCAATGTAATCAACTCCCAATTGTTGTGTATACCCTTTGGCAACCAACCTTGCCTTGTATCTTTCTAGAGATCCATCTGCTTTCAGTTTAGCTTTGTAAACCCACTTACAACCTATAGGACTTTTCCCAGGTGGCAACTCAGTAAGCACCCAAGTGTTGTTGTCTTGGAGAGCTTGAATTTCAGCTTGCATGGCCTGCTTCCAACATTCATGTTTGATGGCCTGATTATAGGTTTTGGGTTCAGGAATAGAGGACACTGCTGTAGCAAAGACTTTATGTGATGGGATAACAGACTATAGGATACCACTTTGGACATAGGGTGTGGTGAGGTCTTGTTGACTATCACATTCTCACAATAATAGTCATGTAGCTTTGTAGGGATACACCTTGTTCTGACAGATCTTCTAGGTGGTGCTGAAGTCCCCAATGAACCAGTGTTTGCTGTCCTCCCAGCTGAGCCAATGTCTGTTGGTTCTGATTGAGCTGGTATTTCAGATGAACCAGTATGTGTTGTGTTCTCATTTGGACTGGTGTGTGTTGACTGATTCTGGACTGGGATCTCAGGTGGATTAATGCCTGCTGTTGGCATCCAATTATCAAGATCACCATCTCTTCCAGTGGTTGGAAATGCAGGTAAAGATGGGTTGAAACTTTCTGTGATTTGTTCAACTCCATTCTTATGCATATGATCTGTCTTGAAGGGAAAATATTCTTCATAAAACTTCACATCCCTGGAAATGAAAAGAGAGTAGTCATTTAGATCATATAAGATATATCCTTTGATATTTGCTGGCAGCCCCACAAAGATGCACTTTCTACTCCTTGGTGCCATTTTGTGTCTTGAATTTGAGCTGGTAGAAGCATAACATAGACATCCCAATACTTTGAGATTACTAAAATCAGGTGATTTGCCATATAATCTGCTGTAAGGGGTTAACCAATCAATTACAGGTGAAGGCAGCCTGTTGATTAGGAAAGTAGCATGCATAACAGAATGACCCCAAAACTCTAGAGGAAGATTAGCTTCAAAGCTCAAAGCCCTTGCCACATTCAGAATATGTTGGTGTTTTCTTTCCACCACTGCATTTTGTTGAGGAGTATCCACACATGACTTTTGATGTATGATTCCCTTTTCAGCAAAGAATTCCCTCATATCAAACTCATTCCCATTATCACTTCTAATGGTCTTTATGTTGACACCAAATTGGGTTTGAACAACACTGTGAAATTTCTTTATCAATGGCCTCACTTCAGATTTAGTTCTCATCAAATGTAGCCATGTAAATCTGGAAAAATCATCTACTATAGTCAGAAAATACTGTTTTCCTTCCAAAGAGCAAACAGGGAAGGGACCCCATATGTCAACATGTATTAATTCAAAGCAGGCATTAGATGTAGATGTACTTATGGGAAATGGGGATCTCTTGTGTTTGGCATAATGGCAAGCATCACACACTAAAGATTTGACAGTAAATTTGGGCAAATCAGACAGTAAATGCATTTTATTAGGGGGGAAATGCCCCAATCGTTGATGCCAAACCTTGGCACTGACAACATTACAATGCATCATACTATTTCTATCAAGTCTTAAAGACTTCTTCACCGGGGGTTGTAGCAGCAAGTAGAGCCCCCCTTGTTCCTTAGCAAAACCAGTCATCATTCCATGATTGTCCTGTATTAAGCACTGATTAGCCATGAAAATCAACTTATAATCAGATTGTTTGATGAGCTTGCTGGCTGAGATAATATTGAATGTGAAAGAGGGGATACATAGAACATTCTTTAGTAACACTGTGTCATTCAGCCTGACTTCCCCTACATGGGATACACTTATACTCTTACCATTGGGTAAACTGACTTGAGTACCTTCAACTAAGTGATAAGCATCAAAAAACTCATGAGAACAAATAATATGGTCTGTGGCCCCAGAATCAAGAATCCAAGAGTTCGAGGAATAAAGAGCAGAATTTATAAACTTGCCTTCTGTAGGATTCTCTGCATTATGGCTGAAATCTGGGATGAGTTGTGTACTTGGAGAGATGGATACAGTAGCTGCAGTAGAGGGATATTGGTCACTTTGAGTCTGCAATAGTGAAATCAATTTTTGTATCTGATCTGCTGATATATTAGCATCTGTAGGAGCTGAGTTCACAGACACTGAAGCTGCTGACTGCTGCTGGTATTGTTTCCCTTTAGACTTATAACCTGGGATCCATCATGGAGGATACCCATGTTTTTGTAGCATTTGTCTACGGTGTGGCCACTCATGCCACAGTGAGTACATTTTGCAGTCTTTACACTCCCATTACTAGAGTTGAAACTCCTTTTTCCAACAAAATTGTTGATGGCAGCCACAATGTCTTCATTAACAGCGCATAGTTTGAGATCCTTGTACTGCATTGCACCACTGATGTCAAGGTTGTTCAGCCCTATATTGGCTAAATTCACTGCCTTTCTATTTTCAATGCCATGGCAAAGATTTATGTACCTCAGGCAGAGGATAATGACCAAGACACCTGACTTCAGTGTGCCAAATTCTTCATTTAGACCCATCAAGAAACGAATAATCTGATCTGCCTCACGCTCCTTTCTTATTATATCAACTAAATCACATGACACCTAGGGTTCATTGCAAACTGGGAGAGGTCTCATATCACTTAATTCTTCCCAGGGTTCTGCATTTTGTGTAATAATCTGTGACACTCATCTTTCCTTGTTTCAACTTGTATATTCTCATCTTGTAATTGGGAGATCCGATGTGGATCTCCCTGAGAGAACCTACGTTTTAGGTCATCCCAGATTTCTTTTGCATATTTTGAAATACATCACACTTTGTGCAATTGAGGGGCTAAGAGATTTGAGAATCCAGGAGCTTACTATCAAATTGCTGCGCTTCCAAGCATTATAATTCGGCTGATCTTGATTCGGGACTGGTATGCTCCATCAACCAGCGCCCACTTGTTCTTAATTCCAACGCCATCTGCATTGCAATGCTCCAGGTGTTGTAGTTTGTAGTTGACGTGGAGGATTGACGAGAATCGCCTCTTGGATTCTCGTTGACATGGAGGAATAATGGATCATCAAAACCTTCTGAGCTTTTGAAAGTTTGCTGGAAATGTCGTATTCCCTTGCGGAATCGACGTCGGAGGTGTTCGTAGCGGAGATCGATTCGCCGGCGGACGATTGCTGGCCCTGCTGTGCTCGTTTCTCCGCGATGCTGAAATTGCGGCGGCGTAGCTGGTCCATCGACGCTCTGATACCATGATGAAGATGGAACTGTGATTTGATATCAATTGGAATTGAATGTTGCATCTCTGTTTGAAGAAATGAGGTGTTTGTACAGATTTCTGGAAAGCAAGAAACGAACTAACTGTCTAATACACACAGAGGAGGAGGCTTTATATTAAAGCTATGTGAAATTACAATCAAGGCCCCTAACTGCTTCTTTTACTTCTTTTGGTTTGTCACCTCCCCTTATTGCCACGTGCTTCTCTTCTATTTCTGCCATGTGTCTATCCTTCAACATTTTGTATTATTTGCCAGTTAAAGGAGCACTTCTGTGATAGAGGTCGCGATTTAAAATTTTAGATAACTTCTGATTTTTAATAATCATATTTTCAATTGATTTTTTAGTAAAGTCCTAAACCAATTAAATCGGTTGAAATCTAAAAAATAATAAAAGAAAAATATGAAAGAGATAAAAATACCTTACTAAAAATAGAAAAATCATTAGAAGAATTAGAAGTGTTCAAAAAATAATAGCCCATCAAATGCTCAAAATGTTGTACTTTTAGACCCTAGTGTTATATAATTGTCAAACTCATTAACATATGTGCCTATTTTTATTATTTAAAATTAATATTCACTATAATAAATAATGTTTTCATGAAGAGATCGAGTAAAACTTTAACTCTAGGGGTTTGAACTCTGTTCGACAGCCCATGCTGGAATATAATTCTAGCTCCGCCATTGGGGCTCCGTCGCAGACAGTGGCTATCATTGGTGGAGAAGATTCACAGTCGGCTTTGCAAGTGGAGGCTTCGACCTCGTCTGTCCCGGTTGGGTCTGGTGATGTTCACCCAACTGACGACGTTACCTATTACTCCAAGTTTGAGAACATCTGTGGCACCAGTTACTGAGACTAGCGCTGGCTGGTTGTTCAATGGAGAAACCATTAAATGCCATAGGCCTAAGGCAGGTTAGCTCTTGCCATAGGGCTATGTAATTTGCGGGGAAAACTCATTTGGGGGGAAAGAGATGTCAACGTAGAAGGAACCAAAGAAAATAATGGTGAAATTACACATTTGCCTTCCTAGTTAACGCCCTTTTCACAGAAAAGTGTCAAAAAGCTAACAGAGGACTATTCCCCTACTGGAAATTGGAATTGCTGACCACATGAAAATGATCTTAAATCAAGTCAAAAGTAAAAAGTTGTCGGAAATAGCAACAAAGGTTTTTCCGGATACTAAAAGTGGTCGGAACAAGGCTTTCGACTTGATTTAAGATCGCTTTCAGGTTGATCGGAAATTTCATAATTTCCAGGCATTGATGTGTGATTATTTTTAAAACTAGTAGGACGTCTACATGTCGTTTTAAAGTTGAAGAACCACAATTGGTGATACCCCAATACTCAGAGGGACCATTAGATGTATTAAACTCTAAGTTATACATAGCTAACAAACCCAAAATGAGTTTAAAAAACCAATAATTAAATAAATAAGCCGAAAAACAAATATCAAGGTGACCACCATGTAAAGCACTCTAATACAATATTAAATATTTACGTAACACTTACATAATTTGAAAATGTCAAAGAAAAGAAAACAAAACAAAAGTTTCTCTTACTATCCATTTGGATGAAAGTCCGATATCTTTGCTAAGATATATTTCTAACCGGTTTCTGTATTTGTGTTTTTTTTTTTCCTCCTTTGTTTTTAATTTGTTGGTTTAGATAATAACGAGAGAGTAATTTGAATTGGAAGAAGGAAAGCCTCATAGTATATTCTGAAGCGGCTTTGCCTAAGTATTCCAGAACGGCAAAGCCGGCCATTGTATTGTTTACGAAACGCCACTATAACCGCCACTGCACGTTCCTTCATTTTCTCCGACACAGATCCGCCACCACCCACATTCGACCCATCTCCTAAATAAACGCCACTTCTATATCACCTCCTACCTTGGCTCAGTCTGTGTTTTTTTCTTCTCTTTTCTCGTTCCTCTCTACGCGTCTCTTCCATCACTTTTATGCATGCATGCATGTATCATATTGTCGTGGGGAGGTGATGAAGACGCGAGGGAAGGGCAAAATCTTCAAGTGTTTGAGGCCGGCAACTGATGATGGATACTTTAAACACTCTGCATCCTGCGATAGTTTCGACTTGTCCCAGTATTCGTCATCCGTATCGGAACATGGAGGAGGACGCGGCGGTGATGGTGCCATCGCCGCCGGAGATCCGAAGATTTTGAGAAATTTGTCTATGAGAAAGCCTGCGGCGTATGCAGATCAGTCCTCGGACGTCGACGCTTCTGCGCCGCCGCCTGATGATCCTAACGTGGGGAAACGGAAATTCCGTGGAAAGTTCCGTCGGGTTCTCAAGGCCGTGTTTTTGAAGCGTCCTTGGTTGGTACCTATATATATTCTCCAAGCTTCTATCCATTTCTCAATTCTCATGCATATATTGTATAATCTTATATCAATCCGATGTGATTTGGATAAATTTTTCAGGTAAGAAAACTTCGAAAGACAGATGCCTTGATGGGCCCGTTTAGATCTCGATCGACCAATAATCTATCATCATCATCATCTCGATCGACCAATAATCTATCATCATCAAAATCGCAGAGGATTTCGATTAGTGAAAGTTTTTCGTCGAGGGAACTTGCAGAATCATCAGATAAATTTTCTAGGATAAATTCAGATAGTTGTTCATCACGGTTATCGACGTCGTCTTTGATGACCGCAAGAGAGTTCTCATCGTCGCCGTGTTCATCGAGTGTTCCGTGCTGTTCTCCGGCGTGTTACTGTTTGGACCGAAACAGATCCATTTCGTCGTCGTCAAGGACGAAACAGCAGCAGCAGAAGCAGGAAGCAAAAACTTGAGCGAGGGCGTTATTGTTGGAAAGTGGGATGGTGTTGTTTAATTCTTTGTTTATTAGCTTTGATGTTCTGGGGTAAAGCGCTGGCGATTGTTTTCATTTCTGCATGGCTTTACTTTGCCCTTCTTTGTTTCAAATCCGCCATTGATCAGCCGCCGTTGTTTGAGCCCAGTGAATGCATCATCACGAGCAGGAGCCGACCTCGTCATGCCAGAAGACACAGTACTAGTGAATTTTGATCATAACCGCCTCGATCGATCGGATATTGCAGTTTTTTTTTCCTGTTTTTTTTTGCCGGAGCATAGGGGACGCCATTGCCTAATTGGAAACTATTTCTTCTTTCTTTTTTTTTTTTTTGGAAATTTTAGTTTATAATTTGGAAATTGTACATCTTCAATTAATCAATATTGGGATACTGGGATAATGATTCTTCATACAAATTGCTTGCATATGCATACTCTCTTACGTTAACTAGCCATTAGTTGTGTTTTATTATTTTTGTTCTTATTAATCCATAATACGGGTGTTTGTATATATTATCCGAACTATCACCTAAAATCTAAACTGAATTTTAAATTTTGGATGAACCCGAATAATTATTGATTCGGATATTTTAAAATTTGGTATATTTGAATATAAATTAATCAAAATTGTATTATAAATATAATAATATAATTATATATTTAATTTTAAATATATTTCATAATTAATAATATATTAATTCTCAAAAGTCTCTTAATTAGTAATTAGTATTTTGTCTTATTTTTAGTTTGATACAAAAATAATAAAATGGATAAAATTAAAATTTTGAGTATATCCAAACTAACCCGAAATAATTCACCTGAACCGAATATATCTGAATTAAATTTGATTCGGATATCGATTGTCAAAAACACTACCCGAATAGAGAAATGAATTTAAATTGAAAAAAATAGAGAAATGAATATAAATTGAAGGAAAAAAGTGTCAAATGGCCCCTAAGTCGAGTGGATAGTGCAATTGGGTCCCCTAAGTGAAAAAAGCTTCATTCAGGTCCCCTAAACCTGTAAAATTGTTCAATTAAGTCCAGGTTAACCTGTTCTATCAGGTTAAATGCATACGTGTTGACACGTGTTCCTTATTTTATTTTTTTTTATTAAAATATTATTTATTAAAAATTAATTAAAATAATAATAATTAAAAAAATTTCAAATTAAAAAAAAAAAAAAAAAAAAAAAAAAAAAAAAAAAAACTGGCCATCGGCTGTCCGCGCTGGACAGCTGGTGGCTGTTCTTCCTTATTCAAGGACAGTCTGGTCTTCTGCCCCACGACCGTCTAAGAAGACAAGCCATGTCCGTCTTCTAGATTAGACGAAGGGCTATCGCCTTCGCCATCGCCCTCGTTCCAGACAGAGGGGACTGGACCGTGGTCATCCGGCCACGGCTGTTTTTTTTTAATTATTATTATTATATTTAATTATTTATAATAAATAATACTTTAATGAATTTTTTTTAATTTTATTATTTTTTAAATTAATTTATAATAAATAATTATTTTTAATAAAATAAAATAAGGACACATGTCAACACCGTATGCATTTAACCTGATAAACAGGTCAATTTGGACTTAATTGAACAATTTTACAGGTTTAGGGGACTTGAATGAAGCTTTTTTCACTTAGGGGACCTAATTACACTATCCACTCGACTTAAGGGGCCAATTTGACACTTTTTCCTAAATTGAAAAAAAGTTATAGGCATTTTGTTATAATGAAGTCCAATGTCCAGTCCGGCCCGTTGAAAAATTGGGGCATCTCTGATTTTGTGCAAAAGATGCGTAATGCATGCGTCAACCCTTTGTCAAATTATTGTTACGGTTTCCAAATTCCAAGCTGCTTGCTGCTCACTCCTCTCAGTAGACTGCACTATACGGAGTATAATCCTATTAGCTATATACGGAGTAGATGAAATATAGTAAAAGCAACGGCGAAACAAAAGAAGTGCTTCAATTGGGCGTACCCTCCCTAGTCCCTGTGCTCCCAACCGTCCGAGTTCGAATCGCCGGAAGAATGACAGGCCTAAGTCTCCAGCTATCCGAGGCTCTTTCCACGCCCTTGCCAACGCTTCAAGGTTGCGAGCGAGTTCATACGGTTCCCCCGAGTTCTACCAGCCTCTCGCCACCCCGTCCCTCCACCGATTAAACCTCCTCGCTACCAGGACCTGAACCCGACGCGATAAAGATTTCGGCCTCCGCTATCAGGGGTTAATAATGACCTCAGGCGTATGAGTACCCGGTGTGAAATGGTTTGCCTCGCCGTTTCATATAGTTGGGCGTGTTGGCATCTATACATAACCTCATCGATCCCTTATTATAATTAATTTAAGGGGAACAGCCGTCAAAATAAAAACTCCTCCTAATTGTAACCGAACAAACCCAACTCTCTGTTCTTCATTATTTGAGACTGACTTTGAGAGTCTGAAATTGAATACCCTCCATCGAATCGACAATACTGACAAACAGAGAATTAAAAACAGCCGTGGGCGGGGTGACCCGGCGGGGGTCCCAAGATTGTGCGGCAGCTATTGAAGCGTGAACGAGGCGAGGATGATTCGACACTGAATGTTGCCCAGACAAACTAGACTAGCCAACTGCCTTCCACTCTATATCGTGAAGCTCAAGAGAGGACCGAACTCTAGCGGTAGACGCGCAAGATTCCATTACTAGCATGTATCCTATCATCTCGTATAAGACGTCCCGATCGAGCTCAGAGTAGACCCGAAACGACTGTCCCTTGAAGTGAGAGAGAGGCTCAAGACAGCTGACAGCTCGAGTCGCCACACGGACAAGACCCGGCTGGGACTCCTTTGTGCTCTTCATTCATTTGTGGGTTATGTCCTGTTGGTACTTTAGAGTTGCTATGGCACTAAGAATTTGGAAACTGATAATTCGGTAATGACTTTTAGGCTAAATCGTTAAAGTGTTACTTGTTGTTATAATGTAACATATGTCGTAATATGCATTTTTAATACCATGAATAGTTAGATTGTAATAATGATATAATATCACACGATGAGCGAGTGTAAGAGCCAAGCGTAGAACATTATGCTATAGACCGTGCTGAAATAACAAATCTAGTGTCTCTAAATCGCTGGAACTCCTCACAATGTGGCCGATGTACCAGGGATAAGAACGAAGACGAAGCCGGAGCTTAGACCTATATGCTCTCCATGATGATTACGAAGAACGGATGCCACCTTAATAGTATAGTTCTGTTGTTAATTAAGTTTTTTTCAGCATTTTCCCTTGCTCCTCTCTACTTTTTGTCCTGCTGTAGGTTATTCTTAGGTGAGATGGCCATACGTATGAGAAATTTGTTTTTCTTCATGTTATATAGATTTACATTTCTCTAATATTTAATCTATTAAAGATTTATATTCTGTCCCATTTCTCTATGATCTTGTTAGTCGCGTTTAAGAGCATGAATTGACAAATCGTCTAAAATTGACATACCACGTAGTCAGGAGATATCATTCCAAACAGTAGAGTTGATTACATCAGTTATTTCCAATTCTTTAGGCTATAGATGAATTCAATTGTCTATTTACGAGATTGTCTATCTTATTTGGGATATCCTGGAGTAGGATAATTCATCTTATTTGAAATTTTGATTATCCATTTTAGTGTATATTGATTTTTTAAGAATACCTATGAACTATAATAAGAAAGGAATGCAAACTCATTCAACTTTAAAGAACTCTAACAGATGATCTATTATATAACAAGTTAAGGAATGCGAGAATAAACATGGCTAGCTGGTGCTCTGCTGGCTGCTGCAAACACAGTTAAGCTAAGACTCCTATATAATGGTTCATGGAGAATTGAACTGCCAAAAATGTAACAATGATAATTAATCTTATTAACCAAAATTCCTAAGGAAATGCTAATTATTAACTATGATAAATTCTTTTCATAGTGTTTCTTGAATAACGTTAAAGAATGAAATATTAATACTCTATCATTATCTTTTGCATCTTCCAGGATTCTACAATATTCCTGCACAATGTATAATTCCAGAAAGCTTTTATATACTTTATTACTTGTAATTCAATATAAATCCTACCAGTTCTAACAAAAATCAAAATCAAACAACGTAATAAATTAATTTATTTTTGCAATTAGAGGGATAAATTTGACCCATTGGAAGCTATGTATATATATAAAATCTGCTAGCTTTGGTTTATTGTGCTAACGTTTCTATTCGTGGTATATTGAAACGTTTGTCTTTTTGGCATTTCTCTTAACGCAAATATGTATCAAACAAGTGTTAAATCTAAGTGAATTGTAGGGAATAATAAAGAAAGATACACAGATAATAATAAAAAAATACAACACAGCCTATGACTTGGCCTGGAAACGTTAAGAAGGATGTTGGGACTCGTGCATTCTCCATCCCTTAAGAGATATCGGGAGTTTCAAAACCCTTACTCTTGTATGGAAAAACCAATATGGCCATTGGCCAGCACTTTGTCCCTTAATTGGGCCAGCCTGGTGCGAATAGGGATTAGTTTCAATACAGTACATGCTTAAAGGTGCCTCATTTAGTTTAGGGCCAACGGGGATTAATTTGAGTATGGTACGGGCTTAAAGGTGCCTCTTATAGTTAGGGCCTACACAGGACACCTCGTGGTCTAACAAAAAAAAAGTCTTATAAATAATTATGCCTCTTTGCCTGATTGATATGGTCCTGAATTGCACGAAATTAAGGTAACAAACAATATACATTTTCAGCGTTTAAATGGTATGTAAAAATTTACACTTCTTGATTAATATCCTTCTAACTTGTTAATTAGTTGAGAATAGTGCTCAGTTATATTTTTAACTAACTTCATTGCATATATGAAGATGAAATTTTTTAGCTCATGCAGTTTGAAGTTAATTGATATGGGGGAGCATATTTAGACATTCAGAAAATTGTGTAATTTGTTAACTCTTGAAAAATGTTAATTCGTCTTTCACTAATATGACCATGCTTCTTAAACTATCTTATATGTGTGGGTTTTGATTTGATTTTATAATTTCTTCATTGTCTAATGATGATTATCGTACCCCCTTTGCTCCTACAGATTCATAATAGAAAGCTGAACCCAACTTCACACACCCTTCCGTGATAGGAGGTTTGTATTCTCTATTTCAAGTTGCCTTCTTATCTATGAAACAATTCCTCTTTGCCTGTGAGTCCAAATAGATCGTTTTATTTTCCTAATTCTTCTATTCCTTTCTGTGTGATTGCTACCATAGTACTTCTGGGCCCTGGCTCTCTCAATCTAGTTACTCTCTTCTTTTACAGTACCAAGGCAATGCAGTTTACAAAGTATAACCATGGTGTATGATACTTGTGACTGATCAGACACTTGTGATGCATGAAATCATGTTAATGTAAATAAACTGTGGTTGATGTTTCTCCCATCCTCATATAGTCTGGTTGTCACAGATTTCCTGTGAACCTGTATTTAAATGTTTGGCTTGGTGTTGTTTATTCCGGATTAGCATCATATACTACTCGTATTTTTCACTGATGAAAATGGATCATTGCTATGCACGTTTTCACTCTCTGAATCAAAATTTAGCGCTGCATGTGATTTCCAGAAAGAGATGCTGCTTATTTAATGTGATTTTTAAGGTTGATTAGATAAATAATGCTATAGTTATCAAATGTAAATGAGTTCTATACCAGCAAATGCTGCCATATCTTCTGGGAAATGAAAGCTTAAGTTGAATTGCTTGATGAATTGTTGTGGACAGCTTGAAGTATTTGTGCTATTCTGTAGATACATTAGACTTTTAACTAATTTTGTAAGTTTAGCTAGTTATAGTCCAATTTCAAGTTAGAGGGTTCTTTCAATATTTATTAGTATTTGATTTCAAAATTTTATTTATCAAGACTATGTGCTCTAATGGTATTCGGGTTAGACTTCCATTTGAAAGGTTGTGAGTTAAAAAAGAATTTAAGGGGAATTGAAAGGTTGTGAGTTAAAAAAGAATTTAAGGGGAATTGAGTTAATGAAAGACAGTTTTGCTATAGGATAATGTTTCCGGTGTGATGTGGATACGGATAAGACTGCATGTTGAATTGATTGTCTTATGACCCTATCTCCACCAAACTGTCTCAGAATCGTTATGTTGTGGTGTCATCACTGGAGTGGTCTATAGTTACAGCAACTCTGCAAAAAAAAATAAAAAAAATAGAGTTTATTACTTTATTTTACCTTTAATTGCTCAAGTATAATAGTATTTTTTTAATGATTAATTTTAAACAATATTTTACTTTTAGTTTAAATTATCAAAATGTTCTTAATTTATAAAATACTTACAAAATTTCATCATCCTAATGTATTTGAGGGAATTTTGAACTAAAAGTAAAATATATTTTAATATCAATCACTAATAGCCTATTTGATTCACCAGAAAATATTTTCTTAGGATATTTTTCTTTTCAAATATGAAGAAAAACAGACTTTACCTTGTTGGTTGATATCAATTTTTTTTCTTAATCAAACTAATAGCCTATTTGATTCACTGCATTACCCACAATGCTCTTCCACCAAGTAAAACTTAAACTTACAAGTAGAATTCGAATTAATCTTATAGTGCCCTTTCTCATTACCACTTACCTCCTTGATCATCTCTCTTTTCTCAAATCAAGAAAAATCTCAATCTCAGCCAAGTTGGTTGGGTTGTTTTGTTTGATGACCACAAAATTTCAAGTTCAATTCCTAATAGGAACAAAATACTTCTTTAGTGTAACTGATACAAAGATGAGTTTACTTAGTGCACATCATTGAGTAGTGATTGTAAGTTTTTTCTCGTCACCAAAAGAAGTTCAATTCATGCCAACACTTATTCGGTCAAACTCGTTGCACTTGGTACGTATTCTTAATGCGGGTTTCTCTTGTCACCTGATATACTTAATGCATGTGATTAAGTGATTGTGAATTTCTCTTGTCGATCGAGTCTCACCAATGACACTGTGGAAGCAACCTCTCAAAGTGAGGGGACTCCTTGTGCGCAGCCTCTGTGGTTCATGTTCAGTTGAGTCACCATGATTTACATTCTCCCAAATGCTCTGTTGGGCTGGGCTGTGGGGGTCCTTAGGGTTAGGGTTCAACCTTTTGAAATAATTTCTCTTGCCATCCAAAAATAGAGAGTCCCAACTAACTTGTATTTCATTTGAGACATTAATGAATTTAAATCCCAGCCTTCCGCTCAAAAAATGGCTATGAAATTCAATGTCCAAATGCTAATATTTAGAATTGTCGGTGAGGCAAAGAAAAATCACCGAATGGCCAATGCTTCAGTAATGAGTATCATCAATGATTAAAGTTGTATCCAAACAATAATAATCTGAATAACAAAACAAGCCAAACACAGTAACATCAAGAATTATCTGGATTGAATATTACGGAACACGTACAATCTGGACTCAGAATACAGGGATTATAAAAAACAGAACTGCATATACTCCTACAAATTAAATTTGTATGTTCGGTTTAGGATTAGTGATGAAAAGTGGAACAATCAATCAATCAAGCAGTGACGATGAAGTTATTAGCTACTTGATCATCTATCCAGGTCGTCATCGTCGTCTCCCAACCAGAAAAGGCTGCGCCGCCGCCGTCTCTGGAGGAGAAACAGCCCTCGTCGCCGCTAGAAAACTTGGTCCGGCGACCGCGACGGCGACGAACTAGCAGAAGACCAAGGCACTACCTGATTCTCATCCCCTTCCTCCTCCATGTCATTATCCTCATATTCATCACTACTATATCCACTATCATAATCACTTCCCGAATCGATAAATTCCTGAACATCACTCCCCATTTCACGATTACTCTCTCCCTCTCCCTCTCGCAGCTGAACATGACTAATCTGGTCGAGGCAGGCGGGGCAGACGGAGACGGTGGGGCAGAGCTTGGCGCCGGAGGCGGTCCACGGCGTGGGAGAGCAACAGGCATGGCAGAGAAGGGTTCTGGAGTGTTTCGCTACGAGGAAATTCGCAGAATGGACCTTCTCGTCGCAGCTCCAGCACAGACTCGCTTCATCTGAGTCGCAGTACATCCTAGCTCCATCCCCGCACAGCTCACACTTCCTCATCGTTTCTTTCGCCATCGCTTCAATTACCCAACCGGATCGGAGCTTAAAATTTTACAGAATCTTCCTTAAGTGTTATTGGAGTGTGGAGGAGAAGAAGAAGGCGACTTTGTGCGTTTTTATAGGACGATATTTCTGTAAACTGAATGGGTGGATCATGGATGCAATGAGTGGTCCCACTATTCATTTCTCTTAAACTATTCCTTCCAATTTGGCAAACTCACATGTCCCTCTATAAATTACCATTTTATGCCTCTCATTCAATCAATTTAATTTAATTTTTTTTATAATATTAAGTTCAGTATTAGACTATTAATATATCAAGACTATGTGGTCTAATAGTATCTGAATTAGATTTTTATTTGAAAGGTTGTAAGTTCAAGTCTCAGCCTACATTGTAATAGAACTAGCAGCTTTTTAAATTTTAGCATTTTAATGACAGTATATTAACTATTTTACCAAACAGGGTTAAGTGATTTAAGTTGGAAGGATCCCATGTGTTAAGATTAAGTTATTGGGAGATGCGGGCACGTTGAATAAAATATAATTGGTATATTGTAATTAAGGTGGCGTAAGTAAGTAATGAGAGTGGGGGTTAGTATGGTGAGATGGCAACATTTGGTCCGCAGAAAGGATAGAGGCACGTGAATTTCAGCTGCTCTCCGCATGGCCTTACGTACAATGATGTTCCCATCACTTAAATAATACAAATACTCTTTCCACTATTCTAAAATATTAATATTGATTTTTTATTTTTTATTTATATTTGTTAACTGATATAGTTTTCTAACAAATACTATGAGAAAATTAGGTAGGGATATTCACAACTTTAGAAATCAAGATCGAATAAATCTTGTGTGACATCATTTTACATGAAACGGTTTTACACAAAAATTATTTAGAAATCAAAATTTGGTTGGAAACATTGAACACAAACAAAGAAATTTGAGTAATTTTTATTTTAAAAGTTAAAGAGTTTCAATATTTTCATTGTGTTTGGTCATAAATTGATCCAAGAATTAAATCAAGTAACAAATGTATAATAAATGCTTAATTTAGTTTAATTAGGCTCATTTATGATATAATTGGATCATCAAATGCAATTGACACTCTAAACAAGTTAAATTCATTCAATTAGACTAAAAATAATCAGTATTTCGGATATAGTGTTGACGTGGCAGTTAAAATATTTTTAAAAAAATATTTAAGAATTATAAATTAAACAATTAAAAAATAAATTTACCAATTATTATATTCAGTTTTGAATTGAATTAGAATTGCATGAATGTATATATATATATAAAAAAAAAGTATATTGTAAATGTAATGATATGTCAATAATATTTACTTAAAAAAAAAAAAGATGCATAAATCTTTAGTGATGAAATATAAATATAATGATAGTTATAATTTTTTCACTCACAATTTATTTAGGATAATAATACACGTACTCCCATTTTTATTTCATACTTACACGTCATGTTCAAATGTTTTTATTTATCTAAAAATAATACATCATTATTATTATTATTTTTCTTCTTATCAGTAAAATCATAACCCATACTAAAAAGTGCCCCTCAAAATTCATATATCATTTTCTATTTATTTAAGCTGTACTTCGAACCATTCGGACCACATACTTGTATAGTTGTATATTTATTTATTTATTCTTTTTTGGTGTTTGTCAAGTATTTAAGTACAGTCGAAGTAACAAACGCTACTTTAGCAGGATCTTGCTATGCGTAGCTGGAAGGTGGCAGGGATTTATGGCGTCATGGTACATTCTAAAACCAAAATTATGGAAAAAAAATATATAAATTGGTTGTTTATTCATCGTTATTTATCCGGATTACGTGGCACGTCCATGTGATCATATCTGATTTGGGTAGTGGTCCAGTGGATTATCCACCTGCTTTTAGAATCTAAGGGCCGTTTACTAACAGAAAATTTTTCTCTGTTTTCTATTCTCTGTTTTCTATTTTCTGTTTTCGAAATTGTTTTCAATTCTCTGTTTTGATTTTTTTAGAAGGTCTGATGCCATAACGTAACCAAACTGCCAACATGAATCAGAATCATATTAATGGTCCAGTCCTTGGAGTTCCATAATTTATCATTAGGCACTTCCAAAAACTCCATAACGGACAGCATGCGCAAGTCTTGAGGTGTGTCATTAAGGTCCAGAATCTCCTCCACAACTGCCACAAAACTTCGACGATTCGCAATATCACTTCCGCCCCAGACTTGTGCAGAAACTGGACATTCACAAAAGAGATGAACCATTGATTCAAAACTGGAGGCACACATCAGACAATTCCTTTATTCCTTATTCAAAAAAAATATATCTATAATAATTCCAAACAACTAATTAATTAAATAACATATTAAAATCAATTATTCTCAACCTTTTCTTCAATATCCTACTTCAATTGCAATAATTCCAAACTACAGTGCTGTGATTTTCCTTATTTCTTTCACTTCATGGCATTTTCTACTGAACAACACAGAACCAGAGATCTGTGCATTATAAGTTCACAATCCAACTGAAAATGCCCTCCAGCCGGTAAACAAAGTCCACTCGGTTGAGAGCCCTCCAGTCGGCAACTCACTAGTCAACGGCGATAGCGGATCCGACGAATTCCACACTCGGACGAATGCTGTTGGATGAGATCACTCCCGCTGTCATGGTCCTTCGCGCCCCTCTCGTCGAGGAATCCTGTGACGGTGGCACGTACGGTGCAGCTGGATGTTTGCAAGCCGACAGTAGGCTCCAGCGATCTCTTTCGTCTTCGGCAGATTGCAGCGGCGTCGGGTAGAGCTTGGATGGTGGGCGTGGGTTTTCCGGTGTGGTAGCGAGAAGATATGGATCCGGAGGTGGGCAGCGACGTTGGTGAACAAGGAAAGCAGATTCAATGGGTAGCAGCAGCAAAGCACCGGAAAGAAAGAAGAAAGTAATGAAGAAATAAGCAGCAGCAAAGCATCGAAGAAAGAAGAAACTAATGAGAAATAAGAAAAAAAAAGCTTGCGGATGGATTCGATGGGTAGACTTACTATTCACGCGTGTATTCTCAGATTTGAAAACAAGTTTTTATTGTGTTCCAAATTCCTTGCAAAAATGAAGAATAGTTCTCAATTTTAAAAATGGGAAAAAAGTTTAGTAAACACCTAGACTGTTTGTGCAATTTTCTGCTTTCCAAAATTCTTGAAAAATTTTCATGTTAGTGAAACGCCCCCTAAAATGTTTTTACGTGGACGAGTATCACCACACTCAATCTAATTGGACGTGGCTTCACTGCTTCCCACTCCTTTCCTCTTTATATTCTGCCCACACTAACCAATACTCTCCTCAGCAATTTGCCAGAAATCTCTTACCATCAAATGGCAAATGTGTAACTTTCTTCAATAATATAAAAAATACGCATTTAAATTTTAATTTTCATAATATTTTTTAAATTAACATGTGTTTTTTATGCTATAAATCCATAAACTTTTATTTCTAATTATCATGTTAAATTCTTATTAATTAACAATAGAATTACTATATTACACAAGTGGAGGCGTATTGACTCGTTTAGACTTCAGTATATTGAGAAAATATATATGAAGAGTACTGCATGTAACATAATGAATAGTACTAAAAAAAATAAACATAAACAAGAAGGTAAGTTTTATTTTTAGGTGAATCATATCTTAGCTTATTTTGATAGAAAAAATTGCTCTGGTTGGTACATCAGCATCCCTGATTCCCATTGGATCTAAACAATCGGTTTTTTGACAAAGTTTTTATAATGTGTGAGAGGAGAAATATAAGACAGAAAGAGTGTAAGGATTTAATGCAAGCAACTATATTTATTTTTATCGTTTGGATATTTTTCATACATTAGAATTTGTTTTTAAAAGAGTATAGGATTCACATCAACACTATCTATAAAAACGCGTGTAGTGCATGCTATGGTTTAGGAAATATTCGCCAAATTCACTCATATCCTATTGACATTCCACTGAAAAGTGAATTGATCAGATTGAAAGTTTGTTCACTAGTGGAAATATGTGATGTATTGTTCTCAAACTATATATATTCAATTTGTTCAGCTATATATAATATATATATATTATATATTATATATATATATATATATATATATAATAACCAATACACACATGATAATTTTGTTGAGACCAGATCCACCATAAACTGGTTGTGAAAGTATAGAACATGATAGTAAAATAGTAGTATTATTAATCGGGACGTTAAACTCAAAAGAATACATACAAAGTTCGAAATACCAATCCAAAACTACGGTCCAATGAGTACATGAAAAGCATGCGCTGCAGGCACTTTAGTGGTCACTATATTTGACAACCACTTCCTATTTTTATTTTTTAATTTTCTTTGTTTTAAATCCTATTTGGCACCTAAAAGAAAAACTTGAAAAAAAAAAAGAAAAAAGAAAATACCATTGGAGTTACACTTGTAATTGAAAATTAACTAAAATTGAAAATTCAAAGTTTATTGAGAATTGTTAAATTAGTTAAATAATGATGTTAAGAGCATTAAGCAAATTAAATTGTGTATTGAGTAAGGTATAGTTAATAATAAATTAAAGATGAGATATGTTATATAAAAAATGTCCTCACATTCAGTTGTGTCTTTTCCTTTCCTTTTGGCTTGATCTCTAGCTATTTTGTTTTTATTGGATGGAGACGAGAGAGGATATACCATACATAAATATATATAATATTAAATATAAGAATTAAGAGGAACTTTGTATGAAGACTGAAGGAGTGGAGGATGGGGACGCAAAGTGTAAGAAGATAAACACAATAATTGGAGGGGAGAGGGGTCCACACAAGTATGGATACATGGTGAACGAACACTGAATAATAATACGTACGAAAGGGAAGCAAAAAGAAAAGTGGCAATTTCTGGAGCACACTTTTGGCGAGGCTTACATTACATTGAATTGTTTTGGAATTATATTTATAAATGGAATACAATTTAATTCTTGTCTGGACAGGCCTTCATCGTCCTGCTTGTGCTTGTGGACTTCATCGCAGGAAACCAACAATACTACGTTACCCACTTAGCTACTTCCTAATAATTGTCGCCACTATACGCCAAGTTTAAATTTGAAATTTTTGGTCACCCTTTTCATTTTAAACACATTCCCGGCCTTGTATACACTATGCCCATGCCCACATATATTGTAGCACCACGAATTCATTTTGCCCAAAATATATATGATAGGTGAACTTGAGAAATTGGAGAATTGAGATTTTTGTATGTTTGATGTGGGTAATTTAATTATTATGATTACTATATAATATCAAAAATATGTTAATTAATTTTCAACAAAAGTAGTATTACCAACAAATATTTCTATGTAATTAATTTTTCAATAATTTAATTAGTGAGAAAGTAACAACACATATTGCTTAAAACACATAAGAATGACACTAGGTCAATGCCTCAATGGTGACTACAACCATCACTTAGGCGTATCTCTATATTTCTCAACTCATTTCATCATTGAAGGTACCTACTACTTTTTATTGAGTTAAATAATTTAATTCGAGTGGAGGTCCATCTTTTTTGTGGCAATTCCAAATTTAGTTTTAAATTATTATTTTTGTCATTATTATATTTTGGACACTTTTAGTCCTTTCAATGACTTTTGCTGTGAAAATCTATTTTAGGTAAGGATATTTTCATCTCTTCAATTTTTTTGTTCAATGAGTTAATTTCAACAGATGTCCCTTGTCTTTGGTGGCATTCTAAATTTAGTCCCAAATAATCTTTTTTACCATTTAACACCCTAGACTATTATATTTTGGACACTTTTGGTCCTTCTAATGACCTTTTTCCGGTGAAATCCTATTTTAGGAAATGACATTTTCCGATGACAAAGAAGAGACTTCTTTCTCTCTCTTTTTTTTTGGGTCCTTTTTTGCTCTACATTTATAGTATATGATTAATAGAATCATGTATTAAAACAATAGCGGTCAGATTTAAGCCGATCAAATGGTGACATCCTAAGCTTTTTAACTGCGTTGCAAAATGATTCCCCCCCAACCGAAGGTCCTCACGTACTCAATATCGTCATTGACGAATGAAAATTTTTGGCCGAGTTGAAGGATATGAATACAAGAGCTGGGTGAAGAACATACATGGTGCAATCCACGATTGCAGAGACGAAAATCGAAAAAAAAATGGATCAAAAAACCAAAAAAAAATCAAAAAAAAAAAGAGAGAAGAAATTGGAGAAATGAAAATGCATTGTCCTGAAATAGGGTTTCACCTGAAAAAATCATCGGAAGGACTAAAAGTGTCTAAAATATGATACTCTGGGGTGTTAAATGACAAAAACGACAGTTTGAGACTAAATTTGAAATTGTCACAAAAAAAAGGGATCTCCGCTAGAATTAACTCTTTTAATAATTAAAAGGCACAAATGTCAAATAGGCACATCTACTACTTCGAAGTGCCCAATTCCCCCATCAACTAAAACATAATGTAATTGGACACACTTATCTTTAAAAATTTGTCGATTAGCATTTTTGCAGGTTACCTCTAGGTTGTCACTCCATACTGCTTACATGTAATTTTATTTAAATTAAAATGGTAATTAATGATGTGGAATTTCCTTCCTAATCTCCAGCGAGACCCTAGTCCAACGAGCAAATAATTTATGTTCTTCAGTTCTTCATAATCGAGAAACAACTTCGCACATCTCCAGTTCTTCATAATCTCTGTGTTCCAATTTCGTGTGCATGCACCTCGCATGGCTGGTGCACACGGTTGGACAGCATAACGATCCTCTAGGGGAAAATTATTGTGCGCCCTGGCCCAAAACGATGTCGATTTGTATGTGTTTTTTTTTTTTTTTTTTAATTCCGTTTTCCGTTTCTGCAGTTAACTTATATATATATATATATATATTATATATATAGTATAATATATATATAATATACTATGTATAAATATAATTAAATCTATGTTCGAATGTACAAAATTGTATAGTAGAATACACATAATCTAACATAATACATAATACACATAAAATTCTTAACATAATACACAGAAACTCTTAACATAATACATAGAACTCTTAACCATAATCACATAAACAAAGTGTTAAAAAAAAGTGTCCGTTGCGTCAACTCCTCACACAACTTTATAAAATAATGTCGTTTTGTGTAGAGCGAACAATGCATTGTGCACCCTGATGGAGCATATAACGACTGCGCGTCTGGATGGCCTGGCAAATTATATATTAATTGGAAGAATAAATTATATATTAATTAAGCTAAGCTCAAGTAATTTGGAGGCGAGCCTGTCTTTACCGATCTCACACGCCTTAAGTTTAATTTTGCCTAGCTAGAAACCTAGCTTAGCTTTAAGACAATCACATGGAGGGAGTTGGTGATGTTTAATTTGTCGGGAATTTATATTATAATAATTTAGATGCATGTCAAAGTTTCAGCATATATGCATATATATAATGATCTGATATTTTGGATTGTAATTAATTAAACAAAACTTTAATTTAAAATTATTGTTCAAGTACTCACCTGGTGAAGACTACTTCTGGGCTCTGGCCAAAGTCAACTGAAAAGCATGCATCCTGGTTGGGTTGGTTCATGGAAGTCATCCATTATTGTTGTGTCAAAACCAGTGGAGTAAGTTAAAACCATAAAAAAAAAAAAAAAAAGTTGCCAGGGAGCCCACTTCTCATCGCAACAACAACGAATAAAAGTATGTGTTCAGAGTTGATTTGTGAGTAATTATTTTAAAATATTATTTTGAACCGTGTTTACTGCCTTTTGAGTCGTTTTAAAGTTTTGATTTGTTATAAAAAAGAAGATTTACCAAAAAAAAAAAAAAAAAAAAAAAACCCTCATAATTAAACAGTGTT
>VALG01002658.1:0-16118 GCA_009835305.1 Ipomoea purpurea
CATCCATTTCATAATCACGCAAGCCAAAAATCATCCGTCAAGCAAAGGTGTAGGGCCCAGCCGACATTGCACCAAAGCGGTTTAACATATTTTCACACATCCAAAACAAACAGGATGACAACAAGGATCTCTAGACTCCGCGCGTGGTTGAACCACACAAGATGACAATTACACACAAAAAACGCGGTGACATAAAATACACACGTCCACTCTCCGAGGAAGACAAAAGCCCCATTGTTGGCAGGACGCCCTTGATACACCGCCAAAGAAAGTTCAGGACCTTTGGTGGGATCTTTAAGGCCCCATAACTTACTCCACCTGTTGAAAGTCTGTTGCATAATAACATTCGTAGAGTTTAACAACCTACGCTATATCTTTATGTTTTTTATAAGAAAACAAATATTTTTTTATAAGAAATATCAAACTATTGAAATAAGAGGTGACCGATAAATCAAAACTTCATGCATTCAACAGGTTCTACAGATAACACAAATATATAAAGATATCAGTTATGTTAGTAATATATTGTCGGTCATGTTTGCTTATGCTATTTGTGTTAACATGCATGTATATATACATTATGAAGTTTCGCTAGCTAGATTATATTCGGTTATTTATACAGAGTATTTAACAAGGAGCAATGAATAATTTTTTTGAATAAATATAAATACTTTATATTGCCCAAGGCCTTATGGTTGAGCGAATAGCTGCGGTCCTTTAAATGAGAGGTCTTAGGTTTGAACTCTAATATATGTATGAATAGATATATATTACATTCTAATAGAGTCAATAGCATTCAAAAAAAAATCCGTATTATTATGTAGTATGTTTATAACCTATTAAATATAATAACATAGTTTTTGATTGAGGTGTATATATATGCAATTGTCTTTCTTTTTCCCATGCCACATAAAATGTCAAAAGGGTTGTGATGGCCAAAGATTCCTAGGTCATTGGAAAAAATATGCAAATAAATAAAAGATTTAATTTGATGCTCTCAATGCCACCAATTCAAGTGGGAGAGAAATTCTTACAAGACATATACTAAGAATAATTCTTCACATTGCTAGTATATATAGTACATTTATGTATATACTTTTCCCTCCCATTTGAGAGCTAGGAAATATGATTAAAATATGTCTGAAAGTCGGTGGTTGCGTAAGCTGGGCATAATTCTCGTACAAAAAGATAATGAAATTGATTCGTATTGACACTCTCTCAGTTGATTTTGTTAATTGCGTTGCATAATTTTTCTTAGTGTAATTTATTTCTCATGTATTGATTTTTAAGCTATTACACATAAGTGAGTATAATACATGAACAAAATTTACTTAGTGTACGCCCGCAATAAATGAATGTTTGGTTTCTATCATTATAAACATTTTTTTTTGAGAAAATATCCTTTAAAGTTTATATGCTTAGATATCTCTAGCATCATCCTCTTTTTAATTAATTAAAATATCTAGGAGGAGTGAAATTTATAATAATGAGATTTAAATAATTATTCAACTTAAGTTTTTTTTTTTTTTTTTTTTTAGAAAAAAGGAAAAATATAAACAGGGTGACAAAAGCAAAAAAGATTGGTTTAATGATGTGCACGTGTGGGAGAAGTAATCAAATCGTGTGGTGGAAAATGATGATTAATAAAATCCCACAAGCTTTGACTCATCCATGCCTAATGACATTTCTGTCTCATCATGGGACCACTCCATTCATTGTTGTACACCACCTCAATTAATATCCGGGGCCCACTCTTTACCTTTTCTTTTTTATTTTGCAAAGTAATTCTGACCTTGTTGACTATTTTTGCCTTGGTTTCATGTGATTTTGAATAAAGTTAGAGGCCTATAATAGTAAATGTAGACTTCCAACCAGGATTGAGTGGTTTACTCAATAGATTAACGTCTTTACTGTTTTAACATAAATTTTGGAAATCTTACCTAAAAGACTGAAATCCGACCCGACAAAGCATATGGGAGGATTTAAAATCACGATAACTCAATGGGTTAGTAGGCAGGGCCAAATGCTGGTGCGCTCAAGGAATTTGCCACTTTGGACATAATTTCCACACTGCCGCCGCCGATGTTCGGACCTTGATCTCTTACCCAAATACTGCCACTAAACCCATGCGAGTAAATTTTGAGGAATCTAAATTTATGGTAAAAGGAAAAACGAGTATAATATTAAACTTGTTTAGTTTCTACCAAAAAAAACTTGTTTAGTTAACGATATATAAATATGCAAAAATTACTATAAGAATGTAAGATTTTTAAACTTTTATTTTTGATAATATTATATAAAATTTGAAAATATTAGGTTATCTTACAACTTCATTTGAACCAAATACCTAAAAGTTATTAGAAATATTCTTCATCCCTTCAAGGGATCCTATTTGTGGAATATATGGGCATCCCTTGGCCATTTATCATTTTGCATAGTCACCTTTGGAGTGTTTCCTTTCTAGTTGATCAAATATATAATAATAAAATATAATAATGAATAATAATAATAATAATAATAATAATAATATATCAATATAATAATAAAGTATTAGAGAAAATAAGCAAAAAAGGGTTAATTGTTTTGATTAATAAATAATAAAAATAACAGGTAAAATGTGACAATGAGTTATTATAAAAAATGATACAATAATAAAAATGAGACGACTAATATAAATAAATAAATAAAAAACATAATTACTCTTTAGGATATTATTATTTTTATTTATAGATTATTTTTTTTTTGAATTTATGTATTTTGAGAGTTGTAAATATTTTAGTGAAGGTCGGTTTAGAAACATGAAAAATATTTATAAAAACAATTTTTAAAAATATTTTTATTTTATTGTTGTTTGATTGAGAGTCAAAAAAAAAATTTATTATTTCTTTTTGGTTGGATTTTTTAAAACAAGAATGTAAGTATATTATAAACTTATTTCTTATTAAATGTTAATAAGTTTAATAATAATAGGAATAATAATTATTTATATTAAAATAAAAAGTATAAATTAAAATGTGTAACGGTTATAAATGACAATAATAATAAATCTAAATGAATAATTTTTTGACTTGTAACTTATTATTATAATAAAAACAAAAATACATAAATTGATCAATATAATAATGTCAAATTAATGAAATTTTTAAATATTTTTTTTTGTTTTGTTGGGGATGTGGCCCTGGATCAATATTTTTATTATTTGATTCAACTTAAATTGACTCATATTTAATCAGGCATTGATAAATGTAATAACACTGAACTAAATAAATTTAAGAACAAAAATTAATTATTTTTGTTGTTGGCCGGAATAAAGTTTTTATTGTTTGATTTTGTCCAACTCAATCAATATTTAATCGGTTATTGACAAACATAATACATCTAAATTAAAGAAACTGAAAGAAAAATTAAATATTTTAGAACATGAGTTGAGTCATGCTAATATTTTTATTATTTGATTCGACTTAATCAGACTTATAGTTTAACCATTTTAGCACAATCTAGTTACAAATTGTTACCAACCCATTCCTTTGACGCCACTCAAAGGGGAAGAAAGATTTATAAGAATTTTGAAAATGTCTTATAGATTAAAAAAATTAATAAATTAGAAGACATTTTGTGTCAGAATATATTATTTTTCTATTACCAAAATAATTCATTTTTCAAGTTAAGGATAGAAAAACTGGGCGCGTGCAGGAATTGGGAGTTGCAAAAGTCAACACCAACGCCTCCTCATGGTCCAACCGCTGCGCCGCTATACATTCACACCTCAAATAAAAATGTCTTCTTTACACATTCATGGCTATGGCCGCCAAAAGGAACACCAATAAAATGGCCACCCATTTTCATTTCTCTCCATCTCTGCCTTCTTAAGCTATTTCAATTCTCCCACACTTCACCCAACACACATTTCTTCTTTTTCCATCTCTCTCTCTGCTTTCGCGCTCCACTTTCTCTCTCCTTTTTGCGGTACTGCTACAGTGAGTGAGTGAGGGGGGAGAGAAAAGAAAAGGAGGAAAGTGGGGAGCTTTTTCTTCGAGTCTTTTGGTAAATACCCATTGTAAAGAAGAGGGCTTTTTTTTTTTTTAATTTTATTTTTCCCAATTGAATCTCGTTGTAGAGTATGGGGAGCAAATGGAGGAAAGCGAAGGTGGCTCTGGGCTTGAATCTCTGCGCTCATGTTCCCAGAACTCGTCTGGATAATGAAGACGACGATGATGACCTGGACTCCATATCCTCCTCCTCCGGCGCCGCCTCCGTCAGCACTCCGGCGCCGCCTTGCTGTCTCCGCCCACCCCGGCCTCCAATGGCTTTAAGCTCTCTAAAAGCTTGAGCAGATCTTCCAAGGTTGTTTTCTTGCCCATTTCTTTCTTTTCAGTTTCTATATATTTCTGGTAAATAAATGTTTTTTTTTTTTTTGTTTGAGATTTAAAACACAGATTCTGAAATTGTTTTTCTTCCTCCATATGTTTGTTTCAGTTGATTGATTGTTGGATTCACTGTTTATTGCAAAAAAAAACAAAAAAAAAAAAAGGAATGAGGAATCTTTGTACATATGTTCTATATGGTTGCTGAGGAACTTATGCAAACTAATAAGTAAATTTTAGTTTTTTCTTAAAACATTGAAACCATGTGAGGGTAGTTCTTCATTTTTCTTTTCAGTGACAAAAACCCAGCAAAAATCAGTTTAGATTGTCAATAACCTATCGGTTCACACCTAGAAGACCAATAGATTGGTCTGCTAAGAGTCGAACTTGTAACATGTGAGTAGTTCTTCACATCTATGTTTTGATTAATGATATTTGAACCAAATCTGTATCCAGTTAACTTTTTTGGTATATTTCTGAATCCTGATTATACTTTTTTGTGCAACTTAGAATGTAGAATTTTTAGCACACTTTGTAAATTGATTTGTTTGGGTTAAAATTTCAGAAGATGTGCTCGATATGTTTGGGCTCGATGAAGCCGGGAGGAGGCCATGCTATATTTACTGCTGAATGTTCGCATTCGTTTCATTTCCAATGTATTGCGTCGAATGTGAAACATGGAAACCAAGTTTGTCCGATATGCAGAGCAAAGTGGAAAGAAATTCCGTTGCAGTGTCCTAGTTTGGATCCTCCTCCCCCTGGAAGGGCTAGAGTGAATCCTGTTGACTGGCCTCAGAATAACGCGCTAATGACAGTACTCCGCCATGTACCTCCTCATCCTCCTCGCCCAATCCCATTCCGAAATGTTGCACCACTGCTTCAGGCTCCAGAGCCAACCGTGTTTGATGACGATGAATCTTTGGGTCATCAACTCGACTCATCTCAGATTCAGAAACTAGCGGGCGCATCAGATACTGCTGATAGTGGAGAAAGCAGAATGACAAAGATGAGCATGTTCCCGGAAGTTCCAGCTGTTTCACGGTTCAATGCTTCAGATAACTTCACCGTCTTGGTCCATCTCAAAGCTCCCGGTTCTGATTCTGGGAAAATCCTGTGTAGAAATCAGGCTGATATGCCCCAGGTTATCCAAACACCTCGTGCTCCCATTGACCTTGTCACGGTTCTTGATATAAGTGGCAGTATGGCAGGTACAAAGCTCGCTCTTTTAAAGCGAGCTATGAGTTTTGTGATACAGAACCTTGGTCCCAGCGACAGGCTTGCAGTCATTGCCTTTTCTTCAACAGCACGCCGTCTTTTCCCCCTTCGAAGGATGTCTGAAACCGGACGGCATGAGGCACTCCAAGCCGTCAACTCCTTGGTTGCAAATGGTGGAACAAATATTGCTGAAGGCTTGAGAAAGGGTGCCAAGATAATGGAAGACCGAAGGGAGAAGAACCCAGTTGCAAGTATAATATTGTTATCTGATGGTCAAGACACATTATACAGTCAGTAGTTCTGGTGCCAATCAGCAGCAACCTAAACTACCACTTGCTTCTTCTTCGTCAATGCACGGTGGTGGTGGAGAAGGTTCAAATTTTAAAATTCCAGTGCACACATTCGGGTTCGGTGCAGATCATGATGCTTCATCGATGCACTCAATTTCAGAGATTTCAGGAGGAACATTTTCCTTCATTGAGACGGAAGGCGTGATCCAGGATGCATTTGCTCAGTGCTTGGAGGTCCTTCTGAGTGTTGTAGTAAAGGAGCTCCAATTAAGTATCGACTGTGTCCATCCCGGAGTCTATCTTAGCTCTTTAAGAGCAGGCAGTTACCATAATGTATCATGTCTGACGGACGAAAAGGATCCATTGATGTTGGCGATCTATATGCTGATGAGGAAAGGGACTTTCTTGTTTCAATTAAAGTGCCTGCTGATTATTTGAGGAATGAAACTTCATTGTTGAAGGTGAGGTGTGTCTACAAGGATCCCTTAACAAAAGAAATGGTGAACCTTGAAAGTGAAGAACTTAGGATCAGTAGACCAGAAGAAGCAGGAGAAACGACTGTGTCAATAGAAGTTGACAGGCAGCAAAACAGGCTTCAAGCAGCCGAGGCAATGGCACAGGCACGGACTGCAGCTGAGAAAGGAGACCTGGTTGGCGCGACTTCTATCCTTGAAAATTGCCGGAAGGTGTTATCCCAATCAGTGTCAATCAAATGTCATGACCAACTGTGTCTTGCGCTCAACACAGAGCTCAAAGAAATGCAGGAGAGGATGGTGAACCGACACGTATATGAAGCATCAGGAAGAGCCTACATTTTGTCAGGCCTGAGCTCACATTCTTGGCAGAGAGCAACAGCACGGGGTGATTCTATAGATGGGTCGAGCTGGTTCAGGCATATCAAACTCCTTCAATGCTCGAGATGGTTACTCGGTCTCAGGCTGCGTTACTGGCAGCCTTCCTCTCAGAGGCCCATTCGCCCAGTTTGGCCCCTTGGGTCGCAACCAAGACCCAGCGTAACATGGCCAGAAGATGAAGATTTCATCTTTTTGTTTTATGTTGACTTTGCCTGGGTGGGGTAAACTGGAGATATGAGAAGTCAAGATTGTCAGTATATTTCATGTGATGGAATAAAAACAAGTAAGGGATATCAGTGAGGGGTGCAATATAATTTTGGGCAAATGGTATTTGAGAAGACCAAGGCTAGTTAGGTTCTTAGATCTTTCTATCTTCCTTGTGTTTTCCTAATTGTGTTATTATTGTGGGTGCTGTACATAGGGACAGAACTTTTTATCTATGGGAAAATGCAAGTATGCAACATATGTTTGTTATTTTGCTATTTACCTTGGTGAAGTGTTAATGAATTATCTAAAGAATTATAGCTCAAATCTTAATTTCATACTAACCTGGTTCCTGCTTTTCCATGTCAACAACAGTCTCTGCATTTGAAAAATATAATGAGTAGAGAAAAGCAAGAGAAGACCATGAAAACAAAAGGATGAGAGAAAAAAGCTATCTTTTTTTTTTTTTTTGTCGGGCTATGAAGTGTCCTGAGCAAGCTTTGACTGTCGGAGGCATTTTTAAGCTTGCGACAGAGTGCCGGCCAGATTGGTTTTTTCTAATCCCTTTCGCACCGGCCCGGCCCGAGAGGGGGTTCGAACTTTCGACCTCTCTTAAGGGATGAGAGTGCCTGGACACTCACGCCAACCAAGCTAATTAGGAAAGCTATCTTTATGCAGGAACAAAGTAAAACAGCTACATTGACTTTGCATTTGGGGATGTAAAAGCCCTTTTCCACTTTCACTAAACAAAAGTTCTGGGTTTGCTCCTGCTTTTTAATTTTCTCTCTACCACTTGCCTTTTAAAAGGCTCAAGCACTTTGTCGTCTGAAAAAAACACCATTATCCCATAACTGGACAATTCAAAATAATGGTAATAGTAAAAAGAGACAATGAAAAAAGAAGAAAAACAATGCACCCTGTACCCACTGGCTTTTCAATGATCTAGAAGGCTGCTCTTTGAAACTCAATAAAATGCCTTTCATTCAAACATGTGTTCTGACTTTAGAAGATATAGCCCCTAATAGCAAAGGTATTTTTATTAACATTAAGTGCTAAAGTCAAGTTTCAACAGCTCAAAAAGTGTATTCATAGCTACTCTAAGTGTACTCGAGACTTGCTTGACAGAATCTAGTAGCAGAAATTTTGAGCCATTAATCAAAACTCAGCCTAGTATCAACTACAAGTAGATAAAGCCTACTACGCCTTCAGTGTCTGGTAAAAGGGTAGTTTAATGAACAGGAGAGTTGCTGGCTTTGTAGCTTTGAAGGATGAATTTCCTTGGGCTGCACCTTTTGGCCATGGCCTCAGAAAAATGCTGCCTTTTCATTTGCCCTCATTGGGCTTAGGAATTCTCTTGTATTCGTAAGTGTTTATATCAACCTTTTCTTGCAGAGCCTGAAATATGCAAGGGAAATTAGAGGACAAACTAAAAATGAGGGAAAAAAGTCAACATGTAAAATTCACAGTAAATTGGGGTATTGCTTATCTACTATATGAACACAGACAAACATTCTACTCAGACTACTCTGCTTGAAAAAGAAATGCAAGATACCCTCCATTGCAATAGAAGCAACAACCGAACAAAAACTGGCTTCATTTGGTACTTGCAATAACCTCTATGCACACACATATGGGTCAAAACTGTCATACCTTCAACTCATCCTCCAAATTTATCTTTTTGGGGTTATATGCATTGACAGGCCCTTCTTTCGAAAGTGCTTTTCTTGTCTCAATGATCTCCCACTCACGATCATCCTTCACTTTAGCAATATCCTTGCTGAACTACAACATTTCACAAGATTTAATCTTTAAATAAATGAGAAGTAAATAAAAGAGCATAGCAAAGAGCAACTACTGTAAGAATTTTTAAAATTGCTTTAAGGCAAATATCAATTACTCTGTACAAGATTATGGCACTTGAGAAAGACAATTGTCATGAAAAGCATAGACAATCTAAACAGTTGATCCCTTCCTTAATCCTACAAACAAGCTTAAAATGCTGGAAGAGTACTTTCATTTAACAAGAATGTGGAAGGATTCTGAAGACTTTAAATATAAATTTCCTTAGCACTGCAACTACAAAGTTCAAAGTGACTTTGGATAAATCCATTCCTGGAAAGGGATGTTTTCGTTGTCCAGCATAGTTTTAAGTGACCCTATATTTAGCTAGGGCAACTAAACAGCACAAACATGAATTTGATATTTTAATTAAATAAACAGTTTGAACCAACCTGCTTGCAGAAGATGGCCAAGGCAAAAGACCCAAGCACCATTAGTGAGATCATGGAAGTCTAAACAAACAACATATTCTGACGCTTCTAATTAAATACAACATTTGATACCAACCTTCCTTGCCGAGAAGATGGCCAAGGCCACTAAGTACAGCACCATTAGTGAGATCATACGGAAGTCCTATCAGTGACTGGTGAGTTTTCCTGCCCGAACCTTTTTGAATGCATGATGCTGAATTTTGAAGATTTGTAAGTAGAGGAAGCCAACGTTGTCCATCAACGTTTCTGTTTTAGAAGGATCCATTGTTACTTGAGCATTGTCCCTAGACTTTGGAAGTCCTGACATCACAATCTGAAAGCTCAGCCTTCACAGCCCAACTGCACAAGTACAGCATGGTAATTTAATAAACAATGTATTCTTAGTTCCCTTGTTCAACTCAGATCAACCATTACATCAGAAGCTTTGCATGTTTATATATTAAACGGAACAGTCTTTTCTTATTTAGTAACAACGACGAGAGATGCCCATTTTGGCAGTCACTGACTCACCACACTGCCCACACGCCCCATTAGCATGCAGGAACTATTTCACTCACTATGGCACTGGGTATTGTGCTACTCTTTATCTTTTACATTATTCAACGTATTTTATAGTACAGAGCACGTTGCCAGGTTCAGCTTTCACATAGGATTGCGGCCGCAAAGCATATCTTCTAATCTTTTTAAGAAAAATAATAAAAATTTTCTCCATTATTGTATCCAGTGACAATATTATGCAAACATTAATAGTTGTTTCTATTAAACAACTTTCTTTTTCTTTTTTCGGTAAGACAAAAAAAATAAGCATACAAAAAGATGATTCCAGATTAGGGGTCGATACAATATAATGAGCTTTAGCAAGCCAATAATAAAGGTCTGCATGATTCAAAAGCTGAGTTCAGGAACCACAGCTCAGTTTATTCAATATTTTCATAGCGTTATTCAAAGTTACTGAACCACTGAAAAATTTCTTCCTTTCGATCCTCAACATTCTTTATTTAACTCACTTCAGCCAGGACTTTTGTAAACAGACGAAGTCAATTGGTAACAAACCAATGTTACCGAGCAAAGTTCAACATAGCACAATCAGATGAATGCACTAATACAAACTCTCACACCGGAAGGTATCTATCAACACACAATATTCATAAGTCACACACTCACAACAGTTAAGTTTATTCGATCTCCAGGGCGAGCACTATCATACACATATATACAATTCCAAGGAGAGAAATCAATTAGTCTAGCCATTTGCTTCACATATAAAAAAAATTTACAACATCATAGTTCAAAAAAAAATCTTAACATAAACTTGTGCACAAAAATATTAATAAGTAAGAAATAAATTGATGAATTATGCGCGAGTAGATTAACCTCAATCACTCTACAAAGTGCAACTAATATCGAATAAACATCACACAATCCTGTAAGTCAGATGCTAGGAAATCAGATCCATAAACAATAGGAAGAAACATAAGTTTCCAATACATAAAAGTGGAAAGAGGAGACATTTAGGGTGAAATATAGGAATATCAATAGGATAATTATCAATAAGCGCTAAGCAATATCTCAAGATTACGGACAGAGATATCAAATTACCTGTGAGTACCACAGATTATCCATGTTTTAGGAACTCATGCACCAAACTTTGTCGAACCCACACAAAGCAACATGCAGCGAGTCAAGTATCGTCAAAATGCAAAGAAATGTGTACATTCAAATCGCTGAGAGAGAGTACCTCCGATCCGAAACGGCCACCGTATTATGCTCTTGTAACCTTGTTGTCTCTGTCTGCGCTTAGCAAATGGCCGGCAATCTGATTACTGATGTAGATTAGAGGCAGAATTTTTACAATTATATTATAATACGATAGTTATAGTCTTTGTCCCAAATTTTTGCTAAAATTGCGGTACGTGCCATTATACTTTTTTAGTGAATTTGTAGTATTTAATAACAGTGCAAGTGCACAAGACTTTTGGGGTGAGAATAGAGCCCAATATACGATGCAATTGGTGCAAATGTGCGGCGGGCTGCTCTAGTCATGGCAAATTATTTGCGGACCCAAACGATCTTAGTTATATGACGCCATTAGATATACCAAACTCTCACCTAGAGGGTATTATTCCCTCTTTCCCTTTTCTATACTCAATATAATTCCTCCTATCTAGGAACCAAATAAATATATAATTCTTTATCTAACTTATTTTTTTCTTCTTGTTTTTAAGTAATCTCGTTCAATTTATTTTTTTTGTGTTTTATTGTATAATTTTTCCACTCACTTTTTTTGATGTGTAGTTTTTTTTAATAGATACACATCCAAATTAAGGTTATCACTGAGTTATGAAAGGTATTAATAATAATTCCTGCTAGCTTGGTCGTGTAAAAAATACACAATACGCACGTCATTATCTTTTTTTACTGGTGGTCCACATAAGTATTTTTGGCTCAGGTTCACAACATATCGTTTTTTTTTTTTTTTCTCAACTTTCCCTCCTTACTTGTACATTCTACCATACGATCCGAGATTTTCATACACTTCTAAAGGTTCTCGCAGTGAAATTCATGAATCCCCACAGTTCCCCCACACAAAATTGACTTAACGCGTGAATAAGAGTCGAAGAATCAAACAATGTGGGAACAACGCCTGCAGGCTGGCGATCCAGCTAGCCATAGACTCATACATGACATGGATTCTTCAAGAGAAGGGATCGACGCGGAAACTCGAAATACAAAGTAGAGGAAATATCCAATGTATTCGAGCGTTTCAACAAATTATTGTCTCTGCATGGTTCATTATTTGCTAGGAATAGAACATTCAAAAGTTTACTAGTTAACTCGATGTGTAAGTTGTTTATTGGAGTATACATATCAAGAGTCACTAACACAGAAGCTATTCATATTACACATATCAGTCAATATTCAACCGAATTAATAAATGTACTAGGTAGCCAGCTTTCTTGTAATTCAAGGTATATTATTGACGTATCTTATCTATGTGTCCAAACAATAAGTCAAGTCATAACACTGTTTGTTTTCTAATTGCAGTATCTTTGGTTATACGGTTCCATATCATATGCAAGCTGGAACTTGATAACGGCTGCACATCCTTTAGATGACTACAACATTTCACCTCTATTACAGACTTGGAAGCCTCTCAGAGAGTTCCCTTCTCGCTCATCGGCTCGATAGAGTAGGATTGAGAAGCGAATAGCTTTTGCTGGACCATTAAGTTTGTCTCGTAGCTGTCAAAGTTATCAACGCTAAGCCTGCTTCGCATTTAGCAACAATAACATTTTTAGTCTAAGATAATAAGGATGTGATGCATTTGGATTTAATGGAAGAAAATTCCATACAAGTAACAGTCAAAGAGGGTGAAATTAAAGCTGGAGAGAGATGACTTTGAAACTTCATTCAAACACATTTTTTAAATAAATAAATTCACACATATATAATATAATATATCTTTTTTTTTTTTTTTGTTTTTTTCGCAGCAAAGATAGTTCGGGACGGATCTAAAAAAATTTTGTAAGTGGGGATAAGTCAAATGATTCAAACAAAATATCAAACACGGTCAGTCGTCACACAAAAAATATGATTTAAATATGTAATACATTATAAATTACAATGCAATATTTATGTTTAACTATAGAATTCTCAAAAGTAGATTAAAAAATAATAATAATAATTTCCCCATAACAAACCAAATAAATGTATTCATATCATTAATCAGCCATGACACAAATAAATTTCATATCAAGCATAACATATTTTAATTAAGACTTTAATCCTTTAACCGGAGCATACTGAAAACTACAGACACACAAAAAACTCATAATTAGTACACCAATATTAACCAATATTATCTAAATCATTGCAAGAATTCAAGGTGCCTGCACGGATATTATTGAAAATGGGTGCAACATACACCCACGCGTAACTACTATAATAAATGATGACAAATACATTTATATTAAAATCAATTAAGGTAATACGAGTAATTAATGTTACAATTTTTTATGTGGATACCTTAATAATTAGGCTGCCAATAATGATATGATGTATAGATTAGATAAACATCGGTTTAGTACACCTAAACACCTTTGTTTTCTTAAAAACCATTATCTTAATCAATGACAGTGCAATTTGGCTTTTCTTCAAGCCTCATACTTGAGGGACATTATGTTTGTTGTTGTCTAAGATGTCACTATAATTTTGTCTTATGCTTTGCAACAATCTCCTACTCATATACAAAATCAAGAATTAATTTAATTGAAAATAATTTAAAATTTTAATGATTGGAAAATAAAATGCTTAGATAATTAAACAAATATTAATAAAAAGTTTAAAAATTAAATTGGTAAAATTTAAATAGAAAAATTAATAACAACAACAACAACAACAGCAACAGCAGCAGCAGCAACAACAACAACAACAATAATAATAATAATAATAATACTAATAATAATGGTAGGTTTCTAAATTCCCCGTCTGCTCCAACCTCAAAATGGTGGGGCAAACATGTTTGACAGGCTAAACTCGTATTGATAGCTTTAGTTATTGTATGTACACAAGTAATTTCCAACCTTATACATAATTGACATAAATCTCTCCCACGTATTTCAGGTATTTGATAGTCTTATTATATGATATATATAATTTTTAATTAAATTGAAGTTATAGGGTCAAAGTTTTGATGGGAACACAATTAAACTTGCTTCTTGTACTTCTTACTCCACTGCTTAAAATATAAGAGGGAAAAAGAACAATGAAATCGTGTCTCTTGAATCAGGGCATTGCCAAATATCAAGTTGGGAGCATCTACCAACCACAACTAAATGCTAATTATAATGCGATAGTATTTGCACTAAAATAATCTTGAAAGCAACATATATATAAATATAGCATAAACAATTAATATCGCCCATTATAATAAATTTTAATTGCATAAAAAAAATTGAGTAGAGAGTATTATTATTCTTCCAAATAAACGGATTATACGTGCACCTCATAAATATGGTATTCAAGGGAAGAGAGTAGATTATTAAGGAATGAGTGTAAAATAATATGGTTAGAAACAAGATATATCATGTGTGATTCGATATTTAATAATTATACAATAGTTATGTATAAGTAGCGAGCATGTATTTACTTTTGAAACTGTGAAATAAGAGTAAAAGACCTCACAATTAACAAGAGATTTATTGTTCGCATGTGAATATATTGGAGATAATGCTTTTATTATTAAAATTGTTCCTAACAAACACATCCCATTTTATTACTTTTTCAGAAATTTAATTGGTTCCAAACAGCGTCTTATTGTTGTTTTTTGGTTAGTGAAATTTAATTGTAAATTCAAATGGTTCTTGTGTTTGGGGAGATCGAGGGATGGGATTAAATATATCTATATGTGTTTTGTGTGCAAGTGTATAACGTGTCTATTGTTATGCGCGCTAATAATTACTTTAATGATTGTCACATAAATGTACTACACTTGTCACATAAATAATGAGTGATTTTTTTTGAGTGACAATAAAAAATCACAATCATTATATGAGGGATATATATGTTAAATAAACACTGCATTCTAGTTTTGATTAGCAAATGATTACAATGAAGTAAATTAGTATATATTCAATTTAGGTTATTCATAGAGTCATAGTTGATCAGTTCAAACCAAATAAGATTAATAAACTGTTCTTATTAATTATTATGTTACGTGTTAATTCCACCCGAAGTCTATTGTCTTTGGTGGATCGTTTTTGCCATTTAACATTCCGTACGATTATTTTTTAGACATTTTTAATCATTCTCATGACTTTTACTATTTTTAGTAAGATCATTTTTTGTCTTTTATATTTTTCTTTTTGTTATTTTTTTTTATTTCAACCATTTTAATTAGGTTAAAACTTTAGGTAACATCTGATTTTAGTAACCATATTTTTCAATAGATTTTTAATAAAGTTTTAAACCAATTAAACCGAAAAAATAACATAAGAAAAATATGAAGAGACAAAAATGTCCTTATTAAAAACAGAAAAAGTCATGAAAATGACTAAAAGTGTTAAAAATAATATTTGAGATATTAAATAATCAAAACAATAGTTTGAGACTAAATTTAAATTATCACCAAAACAAGGGATCTCTGATAGAATTAACTATTGTGTTTACCGAGTCAACAATTTAACCTACTTGATTGAAGTTGTCCAAAATGGGTATTTTTATAGGCTCGTATAATATAAATGTATATTTACCGGTCCAAATGCCCTTCTGAAAATCAAATTTTCAGTGGCAGCATCTGGTCGGCAACGATTGCCTGTGTCTTAGTTTCTGTCTCCTCCTAACACACAAACTCCTCCTCTGCTCTATATATTAATGTCTAAAGTTGATCTGTTCGATTTTCTCTTCTCTAGATGTCTTGAAGGTAAGTAACTCCATTTCTCACCGTCCCCATCTTTCTTTGCCTTTTATTTTTCTCTTTTACTCATCATGTTCTGTTTGGTTTCTGTAGCTTAGTTGTCTTGAAGGGATTGTATATATGCATACATGTTTGTGTTTGTGGTGTTGTTGCATTAAATAGTAACTATTTTGTCATATGATTATACTTGCAGAGATTTTGGCTCAGTGTTAAGGATATTATTGAGGAAAGATTGATGTTGTGGTAAAAAAAAATTTGGGGAAATGATTAATGCCATGAATACAGTGGACAATTTCATGAATGAAACTGAGAAAACTGAGAAATTAGTGGACTCCCAGTTATGGCATGCCTGTGCAGGTGGATGGTTCAAATGCCAGAGGTGAACTCTAGAGTGTTTTACTTTCATCAGGGCCATGCTGAGCATTTCAAGAAGAGTGTAGATTTTGCCATATGTGGAAGGATTCCACCCTTGATTCTCTCTAGGGTTTCAGCTGTGAGATATTTGG
>VALG01002659.1:4424-16484 GCA_009835305.1 Ipomoea purpurea
CTAGAAATGGTATTTTCAGGATTCAGATCCAATTACTTAATGGTTTTTTTTTCAAGAAAGCTAGCTTGAGGGGCATTCTCAATAGATAAGTTTTTAGCACAAGTTTTTAGGTGCCAAATAAGAGAGAGGAGAGAGAAAAATGTGTGAAAAAAAATGAAAAAAAAATAAAAAACAAAGTTAAAAAAACTATACCCACAAATTTCATTCTCTCTCTTGGTGGGAACCACATTTATGACAAAATTTTCATTCTTGCATGAGATACTCACCCCTCTCTCTCCTCTCTCCTCCACATACCCATTTTTTCTTAATTCTTGTGCAAAATTCCTTTGTTGGGGATGCTCTTAAGATGTACAAAGTGCACTTAGAATGATTGATTGATTGATTGTTGGTAGTCATTTTGCTTTTAGCTGTATAATAAAGTGATGGCAAAAACTACTAGTACCAGTTCATCTATTATATTTGTTCTCTTATTAGATCTTGATTTCAGATTTTCGGATCCAATTCAATGGCGGATAATCTAGGTTTTGGACAAAAAGTTGAATTATATTATTAGGAATTAGGATATTGTTGTAATGCTGTTGTTTGTGTCCGTTGGCATTTAGCTTCTAACCGGTGGTGAATTGAGATAATGAACATGAAAGTAAAGAGCAAAGGAAAATAGAGAGACAAACTAGATTGGACAAGGGATTCTTATTCAACATCATCACCCATGTGCAAAAGCTACAACATATATATAATATACAAATGTAATAATGGGTACAATAATGATAAGCATAATGACGGACCGTTACATCCATTATACTAATAATGTCCACTTAATGTATATATTTATAACACTCCCCCTTGGACATTATTTGTCAACAATCTTGCCTCGTTAAAAACTTGCTAGGAAAACCTTGTGGGAAAAACCTAAACAAGAAAAGAGTACAAGGTATATTGATATGGTTATATTTGAATACATTTCATGCCTCGTTAAAAACTTCACTTAGGAAAACTACGTGGGAAAAACCTAGTTGAAGAAAAGAGTACATGAATTTGAAAAATCGTATATTATATTGATTGCCTCGTTAAAAACCTTAACTTAAGAAAACCTCGTGGGAAAAACTTAGTTAAGGGAAAAAGAGTACAACCATAAGCCTTTAAGGCATAATCTCAGGATTTTGGGGGTTGTCTGTTTAAGTATTTGCCTTCAAGGCATAATCTTCAGGATTTTGAGGTTTGTCAAGTATTTGCCTTCAAGACATAATCTTCAAGATTTTTGAGGGTTGTCTATTAAGTATTTATATACAACTCCCCCATTAACATATCATACTCATACCGCGTTAAAAACCGCACTAGAAAAACCCATTGGGAAAAACCTAGTGGAGGAAAAGAGTACATGGTATGTATATGCTGCAAAAATATAATTATTAGTCCTTTTAAGACCCAATCTACAGGATTGACTCGAGTGAATATATACGCTGCAAAAAGTGCAACTATTAGTCTTTTTAAGACTCAATCTACAGGATTGGACCAATCTACAGGATTGCCTTGAGTGAATGTACCTCCCGTCTCCCCCAGAAGATAACAATCTTCAAATTCTACATTACTTAAAGTAAAATCACTGTTTCAAAAAGGGTGTAGAGAATGGGTATGGTACAATCTTCAGGATTGTCATTAGAATTTATCATATTTTAGCATGATCATCTGGACCAATGAAATTATTTATAGTTTATATTTTGTTGCTCCCCCTAAATATAATAATTTTCTTTACCTACGCATATCAATCTTGTGGATATTTTGTAGGTATACATTTGCTAATTTGTCACTGGAGCAAATCTTCTGGACAAAATATTTTATCACTCCTCTGGATGTTCATGTGGATCAAGGTATTTTATACCATGAAAAACTATATAGGTTTTTATTTGTCCCGAGTATGATGACTTCATGTCAAAAAACATCAATATGAATATTTGTACCTTGAGTTCCTATTCCTTATTTCATCTTGTAACTTAAAAGTCGTTATGACAAAGCGAGAAAGTAATAACGAGATGATAAATATACAAAATACATCTATGAGAACAAGTATTATCCCTTAGGCTTTAAGATGCTTAAAGCTTAAATTGATTTATAATATATCAATCCAAGTCATGGCATTTAACATAATGTCAATATTCAAATGACTTCTTTGAAAGATGTATTTTATACCTTAAGGATATTAATTAACATCATTTCCTTTTCTTTTTAGGATAATCACCAAATCACTCTTTACAGATTACAAAAAGAAAATGTGAATTTGGGAATTTTTGGTCTCAAAGAAAAGGGTATTCAAAATGACGTTTTGAAGTATCAGACTTCTGGTCCTGAATCATCCTTTTAGGTTAAAATGGTCCTTATCTACTGCGGGAGATTATTTGGACATAGACTAAATAGTATGTGAAATTCCTTTTAAGGAAATGCTCGATCTACAGATCGATATAATACTTGATTTTCCATCTCCTTTATTTTATAAATAAACCCCTTAAATAAGTACCTAATGGTACATATTCATCATTTCTATAATCCCTTTTTTTAAGAGGAAATTACTCAATCAATTGCTTCACTATTTTAAATTAAAGTAAAGCATTTGTACTTCAACAACAACAAGTTGTGATATTTACTTTCTTTCATTTTGAGAATTATAAATCCATCAAAAGGATTTTTAGATAAACATTAGTGTCTAATGACCCATAGTTTCTAGGTCATGACTTTAAAAGCTGCATATCTAGAATTATTCTGCCAATCATGAAGCAGAACTTTTAATAATATTCATCATGGGAGAGTATACTTGATTATGAGTTTCTGCGTTAACCCTTAGGCTACAGACTGCCTTTATATCTCACCACCTTATCATTCTTGTTTTTCCTTTAAACAAACACCATTTGTAACCTGCGGGGTTAATACTCCAATGGTGTATAAAAGGAATATATTAGCGAGTTGAGCTATATATGCCTTTAATTTGCTCTCCTTTATACGTTAATCAATCTAGGCGCTCTGCACTAGTTCTGGATCCAGATTGTCATCATATAATATGAGCAATTTGAAGGCAACTATGTTGTCGACAACTTATAACATTTTTCAAGAATTTCTCCCAGTATATATATAAAAGTAATTTTCGAGTTAACCAGATTATAGCATTTCCAAAGATATTTATATCTGGTTGTTCCGCAACCCAGTATTATGATTATTTGGTGCACTATAATTTTACTGGGTTTTTCTCGTCATCTGGACGATCATCTTAAAGATATAACTTTTTAAGATTTTTCAAGAGCTCTAAAATTTTCAAGATTGACAAAAAACTTTTACTAGATCTAGTTGTTTGTCGATCTTTATTTTTCTTATCCCAATGAATCCCGCGTACTTCTGGCATCAAGGAGTATTGATAGATAATATGGTCCAATTTTGGGAAAATATGTATGGGACCTAGTCACTCTTTTTATGGAAAGATTATTTGGCAGATATGTTTTGATTTCTTTCTGAACTTCCAGTTCAGTTCTAATTGGATGTGGATTTAATTTTTGAAGATCATTTCATGGAAATTTCTCGGCATTTCCATTTCAATTTTGATCATATCTCCCCCTAATGCCGTGAACCGATCTTCATGCCAGTCAGCGTATCCATCGCGTCTCTCTCAGGGGCTTTAAATCTTGGGAGACAATAGATGGAAGTTAGAGTATACGCTTGGTACGCTATAGTGGTTATGTAATAGATTGGACTGCATTTCATAATAATGAAACGCAGATTAGGGAAATTTTTGTTTGGAAAAACCACGCTATTATATGTAAGGGAATAAGGATATGCAGTGTGCCGAAATTTTTAGGCATAAATATTACATTTCCCCACCAAGTATTCCAGCACATTGAAATTTTGAAAAATAATGGTTGTAGTAATAAGTCATTAACTTTATTAATTAGCCGTAAAACCATTTGGGTAAGAGCATAAGGTACTTGTACTCCGCCTTAATGCTTAATGTCATATAATAATCGTCGAAAAATGAACGAAGTTCATAGGATAATCCAAAATTAGGCATATCCATAAGATGCTAGATCATATCCTTTTTTTAGATTATGAAGAAACGAGTAACATATGTCTCTTACCAGATGAAGGGGATATTTGATCAAAGTAGGATATTTTGATCGGATGAGGCATTTCAATTTAAAAAAATTGATGGAGTAAAAAGTGAAGCTCTACCGGAACCCACAAAGAAACATTATCAATAATTGCAGGAAGAAGTTAGATGTTTGTATAAAAGATCTTCCAAAATAAAACATCACTAAAAAGATGTTGACTGAAAATTAGGTAATCAATATGACCAACAAGAGCGTTTGCTTCAGCAACGGCAACTTGGTTGGATTTTACAATTTTGATGTTGCATTTTAGGTTTCAACAAAATGCATCGGGGTGTGGCACGCACGTGATCAGTGCCTTTTACACCCATACGTGAAACATAACTTGCTGGTTGGGCCAACACTTTTTTGTTGTTCTTGACGAGTTGGATCATTTTTGCTTTTTATTCTAGTTTCGGAGTTATTGTTTTTGCCCACCTTGGCCTTACCTCTTTCCTGTCTTCTTCCTCAGCCCCTCTTAGTATTGCACAATTAGGTGACGTCGTGTGCTTCGGGCACCGGTGCAAAACCAACTGGGCATGCACTATAGATTTGTGTCAACATGTGGTTGTGCTTCTACACTCATGGGAGGAAGGTGGTGTGGAAAAGAAGACAAGGGCTCACCAATCAAATTCGTGCCAGAAACATTCTGCTTACGCAACTTTAGTTGGGACACAATTTGCGTATAGTTGATTTAGAATCAGGAATTGATTTAAAGTTTTGAAAGATCAAGGTAAGGCAGTCTAATTGCGATTTTAGAAAGGACCAATGAATATGTGATAGTCAAATTTATCCTTCGGGGATTCTATAAGGCATAATGGTCCTTTGCAGGAAGGTATTCAGGTGGCGTAAGAAAAATAAAGCGTTGGCTTTCTGGGCTGCGTCGTTCATGGATTCTCAACGATCATGTCTTCAAAGTGATGTAGGATCGAGATAAATTTAAATATCAAGAGCCCGGATGAAATAATTACTCCGTCCAGAACAAGTGTGGTAATAGTAGCTAGGATGTATAACTTTTCAAATCTATGCATACTAAGTCTGGCTAAATCCGAAGGTCCACTTGTAAAGCATAATGCATAAATAAAAAATATTATGCTAATATAACAGAATATGCATATAAATTCATAAAATCATATGATCCAAATAAATTGCTCAAAATAGCAATTTTAATTTATGAGCATATTCAATAATAAATTGAATGGCAATTTGAAAGCAATATAGTTCTCAATGCTTAAAAGAAATCAAATTGCTGGCACATATCAATTTATACATGTAGACCAAAACACCAAGAAATACAGGCCCAAGAAAGATTAATCCAAATACTTTAAATAAGCCTAAGGACCCAAAAGCAATATATATTATTTTTAAAAGATATAGCCCAAAAAAACCAAATTGGGTCAGTTGTGGTCTTATAAAAAACACACAGACAGGGCCAAGAGGTCCAAACCTTGGGTTCAGCTAATAAAATAAAGGATGAAACATTGAAACCATATAAGTTTCATCAGTTTTCACGCGGCCAGACAAGAGAGAGGGAGACGCGTAGAGGTGAGAGGTCACCGGCCGAAGCCATCACCATCGCTCGCCACTATCACGGCGCCGACCAGACCGGAGGTCTCCTGTGTCGCCATCGCCGCAAAGCATCAAACCTCCGCCAATCGTTACCCCAGCACCATCGATCGATGGTGCAGATCGGAAAAAAGGAGGTCGATCAGCCAAGAAACCCACCGCATCAACCGAGACGCGCCGCCATCGCTCTGCTAGAGCTTCACGTCGCGACCCTCTGCCGGAGTGCCGCTCGCAAAAAGCGTACAGGTTTCGTTTTGTATTATTTCCGAAAACAGATCGGAAATTTTGCACCTTTTGTTTTTTTTTTTTTTTCGAAATCTATACATGTTCGAAAAATAATGATAAATGTTTCAAAAATTTTATACAATCTGGGAAATATTTTGAAATATTTCGTCAAGGCCAGAATGTGAACATGTGAACTATCCCTTTTTCAAAAGAAGTCTTGTGTTTTTCGAAAAAAGGTGTATATGTCGAATTTTAAGTTTCCGAAAAACATGTATATGTGTGAGAGCGAAAAAAAACTCAGAACATTTTCATACTCATAATAATTTCAGAAGATATCGCAATATATTTGTTCATATACATATACAGAGAATGTATAAATAAATTCTTTCCGAAAACACAATTATATTTCTTTTTTCAAAAAAAAAAAAGATTGTATGAACTGAATACAGAAATATTTATATATATAACAGCATATACAAATATTCATAATTTACCAATGCAAATTGCATAAGCATATATATTCCATAATGTAAACATGCAATTTATTGGCAATTGTAACAAAATAGATATACCGTTCACCGAAGACTCGAAGAGCGTACTGATAACGTGTTGTAATGCTGTTGTTTGTGTCCGTTGGCCTTTAGCTTCTAACCGGTGGTGAATGAGACAATGAACATGAAAGTAAAGAGCAAAGGAAAATAGAGAGACAAACTAGATTAGACAAGAGATTCTTATTCAACATCATCACTCATGTACAAAAGCTACAACATATATATACTATACAAATGTAATAATGGGTACAATAATGATAAGCATAATGACGGACCATTACATCCGTTATACTAATAATTTCCACTTAATGTATATATTTATAACAGATATATGTACATACAACTTTTTGAATTTAATTTAATTATTGTAATTCATTTTGGACAGTGAATTTGTAATTTCGATTCATTTCTGATGTGAATGCTCTGTGTATTAATGTGTAGTTTCTTTATCTACTTTTGAATTGTTTTCTCCAGGTTTCTCATATAAATTACAACACGTTTGGTTCACGGAATGAATTTAGAGGGAATAGGAATGATATTCCACAGGAAATTGGAATATGTAAAGAATAGAATATGAATTGTATTCTATTATTTGGTTCGTTGAAGGAATAGACTTTAGTTAAATGAATTGGTTGGTTAAATGAATAGAAATGGAATAGGTTTTAAACATAAATATTTATAATAATATAAATAATAATAATAATAATAATAATAATAATAATAATAATAATAATGAATGTATATATATATATATAATATACTATATATATAATATATACTATATATATATTATAATATATATATATATATATATATATATATTACTAGATATAGATAGATAGATACGCGCGATGCGCATTGTGCAATGACTTTAATTGATGCCCAATAGAAACATAAGTAATTTGTTGCTCAGATTGTTGTTTTCCATGGTTATGCATTGTGGAACTATGAATAACGATTAAATGAAGAAATGTCAAAAACAAAAAGTTTATAATTGTAGTTTGACATTGATAGTATTGATGAAGTTTATGGTTCTCAACCCATCCGACTGCCCGTATAAATCCATTTGATCGCAACCAAACGGTGGACCGCAGTCCTATATATATTTATATACCTAAACCGATCGCAACCGGCCTGGTTCAACAGTCAGGTATGGTTCCCAACACATCCGACTGCCGTATAGCCGATTGATCGCAACGCAGATCGGGGTAAACCAATGCACACATAAAACATCACGCAAGCACATGCAACCCACATGTAGCACATTGGGAAAGGGAGAGAAACGTAATAACAAACCTAATGTGTGATCCTTCACATACTAAGATATCCTAAAGGGGTTCATGCTTCTTCCACCTAAGGTCACGGGATACCAATTCAACTCATATGCAATGTATAAGACTCATACGACCTACGAACGGTATCCGAAACATCAAACTAGACATAGGCACGATAGATGGAGTCCGTTGGGACGCCACGGGGGATCGGGGGAACATCAAACGGGGAAGCCAAAGTCCCAAGTTGGGGTACAAACCAGTGGGTAGCCGATGCGTGAGGGGCTACAGCCCGCCGGCGGCACTGTTCCCGGGCACGGGTCCGGCGGCAGCTTGCCGCTGCGGTGAGGCCCTTCTTTGGTAGTGGGCTAGGTGGCGGGTCCCTACCCCCACCCTACCCGCCCCTGACTCTTTTCATCACAAACGTCCCCGGGAATCTTCTGTGGAACCCGAACCATGCCTTAGACACTTTCAAAAGCAATTAACAACAACACTGACAATAACGATCCGAAGCAAGGGGCATACGCACATTAACCTATCATGCTTTGTCTAAGACATAATCAACGCCCAAACAACGATTCCCACCCAATAAATGCCAAGGATGATAAACATACGGATAAAAAACCTAGGGTAATATATAACTGTTATAGATAAGAACAGATTCATATATCTTATATCAAGATTTCGAGATAAGAAATAACATCAAGACAAACAGACACCATCCAATTATCGAGATCATAATAAGTATCAGATCATTAATCATCAAGAATAAAAAAGATTAATCAAGAACACCATAAAAATAAATGAACGAAGAATAACATATAACCATCAGAACATAATTAATAAGAACATAAATGAACCTATCCACAAGACCTCAATCATACATACAGACAAACTCATAAAGGATCCCATATCAAAATAATATAACATAAATATACCATAAGAACTCATCAATACACACATATCATCCGGGGAAATCCTGAAGACGGGAATCATAGCTCATAAAAATAAACGGTTTTGTTTGAGACATGGGTTTACCTCTAGCCTTACGTTAAATTTCTTGGCTTATAGAAGGAGATAATATATCATTAGACATATTCTTCTTTCTTTGATTTCTCTAGGGAATCTTGATTACTATGGATGTGATGAGAGTTTGTAAGAGTGGGAGATATCATGAGTCACATCTTAAGTTCACATAAAAATATATATATATAGTGCTAGAGAGTCCTCACTTTAGGATCTACATTCTTTGTAGGACTAGGCGGTTTGGGTCCTACAGAGATGAGGCCCCGGACTATGGTGGGCCTTTTCCTAATTAATTGTAATTTAATTCTTTCTCTTGGACAATTGGTTAAATGATTAATTGGTTTTAGGAGTCGTAACACGGGGTGATACAACTTCATACCACGAGTGTTCCACCGACACTATGGCCTTGAGGTCCTCTAGTGCCGGCCTCCCCAAAATGATGTTGTGCGCACAAGTGAGTCTTACCACGATGAATTCACGTCGAGTTTGTGAATGTTAGGGCTTGGTGCCTATCTCCACTGGTAAGACCACCCGACCCCTCCGTCTCCACTGAATCACCCATAAATCCAGAGAGTGGGGTACGTACTTCTTTGAGCTGGTTCCTAGGTATCCCTAACTTGGTGAAGGCATCGTAATACATCACATTGACTGAGCTTCCCGTGTCAATAAGATGCGGCGGACAATGACATCGGTGACGTCCATCTCAATCTACCAGGGCGTCACGATGGGGTAATGGCCCCTCTGGGAGGTCATCATTCAGAGAAGGGTGATGGCCTCCTGTCTCTGTTTCTTTTCTCTGGGAAGACTCACCACTTCTCCCACGTATAGCTGCCGGCTCCACTTCTTTCTTTCTGCGGGCGTGTCGCCCCCTGCAGGTCCACCATAGATAAAGTGTATGGTGTGCTTCTTTTGTCGTCTGGGTGCCACCTCGATTTCTTTCTCGCTATCATCTGCTCAGATATTTGGTCGTGTCTCTTTTTTTGGTTCGGGGTGACGCCTCGGTGCATCCTCATTCTTCCAGACATTTTTTTGCATGGATTGTGCTTGCGGCTGTTGTGCTGCTTGGATCGCTTAACGAAATGTCGGAAGTAGCCCTGCTATTGAGTTCTTCTATTTGTCTCTTCAAAACGTAACACTCATCCGTATCGTGGCCGGCATGCCTATGAAACCTGCAGTACTTTGTTTGGTCTGCCTTTGGGGAGACCTTCATGCACTCCTTGGGGAATTCTACCATTCCATCTCCTCAGCTTGATTTAGAATGACACTGACGTGGATGGGTAAGAGGAGTTAAATTATGCAAGGGGACAGGGGCGAGGTCGTTCGTGGTCTCGCCTTTCCCTGCGGTCGGGTGGTTCGAGAGTGTGCCCTGGCTGGGCGGACCAGCTTTCCAGGCATCCCATCTTTCCTACCATCCTCTTCGTCCTTCTTCTTCCTGTCGACGTCCTCGTCTGCTTCGGGCATAGCGGTTAGCCGTCCTCATCAGATCTTCGTAAGAGCGGGGGTGGTGGGCGTTCAGCTGCTTGTGGAAATACCCTGATCTTAAGCATGGATAAATATCGGGATCGCCGCCTTGGAGTCGAAGTCGTAGACATTATTGACTTCCTTTTTCCATTTGATCAGGAATCTTTGAGGCTCTCGCCTCTATCTTGCTTCACTACACAGAGGTGAGAGAAGGGTTTCTTGCGATGTATGTTACGGAGAAGTATGTTAGAAGCTCTTGGACAACTCCCCAAAGTTTTGGATCGACCCATCCGGGATGGTGTTGAACCAGTCTTGGGCCGCTCCATCCAGGGTGGACAAGAACGCTCGGCACATGATGGCGTCCCCTGCCCCGATCATTACCATAGCAGCTTTGTACCTCGTCATGTGGACACGTGGGTCAGTGGCCCCCGTGTACTCCTTGATGGCGGGCAGCCTAAAGTCCCTCGGCAAAGGTACGTCCATGATGCTCGGGGAGAATGGTGCTGCCATCCGTACCTCAGGTTCCGGCGACTGCTCCCGTGCCTCCACCCTTCTTGCTAACTCCTCGATTCTTCTCTGCAGCCTCTCGACCAGGGGTCTCGTCAGGGTGCCGACGCGGGGCCGGCTGCCGCTCCTCCATGTGTCGGCGTGGAGCTAGTTCATCGACGTGCTGTCTGTCTGAGTGTCGACGCGGAGCGGTTCCTCGACGTTCCGTCCATCCAAGTGCCGGTGTGGAACCCGCTCATCAGCGCGTCGCTTCTCCGCCGAGTGCCGACGCAGAGCCGGCTCATCAACGCGCGCTCCTCCAAGTGTCGACGTAGGGCCGACTCATCAACGTGTCGGCGTGGGGTCGGCTCCCGAGACTCGCCCACCTCCTCTGTGGGTGATCTCTCGCTTCTCTGTTTTCGTGTTGGCGAGGGCCTCTGGTAGAGGACCCCTCGGCCGTGATCCTAATCTTTGCCGCACGGGCGCCCTCTGTCCCAATCGTTTTGGTGCAGTTGGGAAGGGCCTGGTTGTCGTCTGCCGATCCGCTTCTTTGGGTCTCTACCCCTATTTCCTGGGGCCGCGGCGGGGCACTTGGCCTTGCAGTCCCACCGCCACTTGTTTTAGCGCCGCCGTCACCGCTTGCTGAATGGTCGCCTAGGAGGTTCACGACTTGGTTCGCCCCTCCATTGTTGAGTTGGTCTCGGAGGTCACCCTCCATTGTTGAGTTGGTCTCGAAGGTCTCCTCCATTGTTGAGTTGTTCTCGGAGGTCCCCTCCGCGATTGTTGGTGAGTTGGTCACGGAGTCACCTGAGGCATTGCCATTGTTCACGTTGAGGGAACCGTGGGAGCTGCGGGACGCCATTCTTTCAAGCTTGCTGTTGAAAGAGGAAAAGAGTTGTGTGTGTCGTCGCCTGCTTGAGTATGAACTCAAGCTCTCAATGAAAGCACCAATGACGGTAAATATGTTACCGGTAATAATAATATTAGAATAACGCTATGTGAAAGAGTAACAATAGCTGTATTGCCTTAGTGTCTTAGTATAGAAAATACAGTGTGTCTTTGTCCAGAGTATTGAACATGTCCCCTCAAGCTGATGGGAAGCATCTACTTATACAAAGTGTCAACCGTAACAACATGGGACATCAATGGGGAGCCAAGCCTTTAATTCTCTCTCATCAATGGTGGCTTCAATGGCAATAAAGGTGACACCTGTTGGAATTCTGTCCATTGGAGTTCTGTCCGTTGCGTTTCCATGTGGTGCCGGGTCAAATATGTCGCCGGGTCATATGCCCATTTTTTATCTGGGTCGGGTGCCAGCCTTATTATCCTGTCACATACTTTATTCTCATT
>VALG01002660.1:0-26489 GCA_009835305.1 Ipomoea purpurea
TGCGGGTGTTATCACCGTATGCGGGCTAATTTGAGATATAAACCTCCAGAGTACCTTACTTAAAATAGGACGCCGGAGGACGATGTGTTCATCTATTGAAATACCCTGTAGTTTAACAATTTATCACTATTTTGTGTTATCTAGTATGTAGAAGGTCGCTTTTTAAAGTTCACTGGTCTCCATAGATTCAGTATATATCGTGGATGCGCTATTGTTAAATGGGTTCATAAGATTTGCTAATTCAAGTGCATTAGCGGCTCGTAGAGGGGTAATTTTGATTGGTAGTGGTTTTTTCTTATGGTTTCAGCTCTACAGGGTACATCTGTGGGCCTACGTGTCTCCCTTATAAAATTGTGCTAGCAACTGGTAGGTAAAGTTTTGTGGATGGTGGGATTCAACTAAATTCATTTAAATAGGTGGGGGGTGATTCTATGATGCATGGAAATCTAAATGCACATTATGGTGGCGAGGGAACCTCAACATGTTTAATGAATCTTCCCAGGTTATTTAATCTTTTATTCGTTCTCTATAGATTAATGGTTAAAACTTTTCACTAATACATTATAATTCAATCTTTTGACTTATGCACAGGGTAGTCTTTTCTGTAAGCCTTTAAACGCATCTTGCTATCCGCCTAGGCCTAAGTCTCGATGTCATTAGGTGATTTTGGGTATTTCATTTTATATGGTACCATTCTGTTTCTGGACCGTGCGCAATCTTCAAATTAGTCATAAAAATTATTCATGTGGCGCTCTGGATTGCAAAACTACATTACACTTTACCTAACTGACGCTGCTACCAACTTTGTAATAAAATATATTGAATATTCTGCATGGGAGCATTTAGAATCCACTTTATCTATTTTCGCAAGCGAGACGGTCCTTTGAATTATCGATACTACACGTTTTCTGAGAGTAAGATTTTAGTACTAAAAAACTATCGAGCATATGCTCTTGGGCTATTAAATGCTCTTAAATCGGGGTCAATCGCCGTGATCCCATAGTATTATAAATGTACTAATAAAATCGGGCGGAATTAAGTAGCCGCGAACTAACCATTTTAGCCAGCTAGACTGAGGCAGGGCATCCCCTTTATATAATTCTTACCATCTTTTGACAACAAACAGAGGGCATAGGGGAATAGACCTTACAAAGTAAGAGTGATACCTAAGACATACAGGAAGCACAATTAATGGGTACCAGGAACCCGGTACGTGCTACTGTATAAAACAACTCCATGAGGAGTACCTTGGATATTTCATAGGAAAATTTAAGTTATACGAGCAATAAAACTAAATAAATGAATAAATATTCTGTCTCCATTCTCGCGGATGACAATGATCAACAATAAATCGCAGTCTGCTAGATGAGACTAAAGTATGCTCATGGCCTGGAGGTGAGAATAATGGGAAGAGAATTATATGAATCAATAGTGGACAACAACACCGGCCAATAAGTGCAGCACTAGATTCGTATCAGGACGTTGACTCCATTCCATTTGAAAGCATAAGCCGAGAGCTAACATCGAACAGATCTGCAGACCATAACCGGCCACTACATACAAATTCGTAAAGATGTTTCATTGAGGGAAATGCCTAAGCTACAACATACAAATCGAGGTGATATAAGGATTTTCACCTTCTGTCTTACTACATGTCTATGATCATCTGCGGCCTATGGAACTCTTAGGTACAGTATTAGATAATAATTGGCGCGATGACTAGTATTTGATTTTGTACAGTAGCTCATAGTCATAAGTAAAGTCAGTTCTAAAGCCCCTTTTGTCTTCATAGTTTCACATCTTTGTGGGTACCCCCGTTTATGTTGTTACCTGGTTCGCTGCGGTTAGGATTCGTTTTTGGTAACTCCGCAGGCTGAGACCTTCCGGGAGCACTGTCATTAAAAGACGCTTTCTCCTACATCGTGTTCTGGCAAACAATAAATGGGGCGTTAATGTATTCGAATTTCAAACAGGTCTGTATTGTCTTATATAGGTAGAGCAAGCAACAACTCGCTGGTAATAGTGGGGTGAGAGCGAGGCGAGGTAGAGCGAGAAAGGTAAATTCAACTTATCGAACTAAACACAACACGAAAATATCAGGAACAGTATAGGACACAAAACCGGAACCAAAGAACTGGCACTAAAAAAATATCTGACCCCAAGCAGTAATTTAAACTAGGTTATTACATTAATAATTCTCTTGTCTCTCTATTTGACAGATTTTAAAAGACAAACGATATCTACATCTATTCAGTACTCAACTGGAAGGAAGATCTTTTACACATGCAGATTACTTTTTGCAATGATATTAGCGACGGTTCCCATAGGAATTATATCAATTTCCCAGGATTTCCCTCTCACTAAGATCCTTCTACTGCGACACTGCAAATCGCAGCTCTCCAGGTCCCGTTTGCTATATTATAATTTATAGATACACGATATCTGATCGCAGTCATAAATCGCACCTATTTGCACGTTACGCTACGAAACATCATATAAGTACAATTAAAGTAACACATCGCTGTACGAACACCCACTACTAGGGAGACCTCTTATAGTATCCCTAACGCCAATGCGATATTCATTGCAGGCAAGTAACTATTCGCCCCAACAGCTACTGCTTCCATATCATAGGAAAGACATATTTTCTTTTTTTATACTTCAAATGCTAGTGGAGAGTTAGAAACCGCGTTTTAGTGCCCTTATCCTTTGGCCTTGACCTCTTGATTTGAAATTGTGTGGATTTTCGTCATTGCCACTGCCTCCATGATCCACACTTAATCATTGTTGTCTCCGGAATTATTGTCATACTCCACTCCAGATGTTACCATTCATAGCGAGAGACACGCTGCTCTATCTCCTACGTCCATGCGCTGCGAGATAGAGGATGAATTCCCCTCCCACGTCTGTATCTGCTCTTTCTCCAATGAACGTTACACGATTGTATAATTCAGTGTTGATGACCTCCCTAGCAAGTATAAGAATGCTTCTCCACTTATATAACGTAATTGAAATCCTTGCTAAATAAACAATGCTGAAATCCCTTATTGCCCTCTGTTATTTTTTTTCGGCGTGCATCATACTCATGTGGATTACATACTTTCGATCCATTCAATATCTAGGATTGGATGGTATGGATTTGTCCTCATATCCTCTATATATTGCTTGCCTCATTTGATCAACCCGTATATATAATGATAATATATAGTATATATAAGTATAAGATCGGAAGCGACTTTTACGAGAAGGAATTCCAGAACCTAATGGCTGGTGAACGTCGGCGTGGGGGGTTCAATGGGAGTTCCCGTCGCGGTTCGTTGCGCATAGTACCATATAGGTGAGCAAAAATGCTACCACATTAATATCAAATACACCATTATCGTGCTGGTGTATTGGTTTTTAATTCTTTCATTTTTGTGTGGTGTATTTTTTGCACATTCATTCTGGCGTATTTTCGACACATTATGTGGTGCATTATCACATACCTAATGGTGTATGTCCACTGACCGCACGGAGACATGACCCTCCACAGGAACCAATTATATATATTATATAGTATATTACACACTGGCCATGGGGGTTATTCCCTATATATACCCTATATATCTCATTTACAACTAAAATCTAGCAAAAATGAAGGTTATACTATTCAATTTATTTGCTTAAAACTAATTACGATTATTCTTGCTTTCAAAGTATTTAGAGATTAAAGTAGGAATGTTAATTTATAATTGCATTTAAGCAAGTGTCAGTATGGACCAAACTCCATACCCTATGTTTACCTACTAAATTATATGGGCTGGTTTTGCTTATGTAGTGTGATTAGTATGTATGTTATGTTACTGTATGTATGTATGTATCGTATGTATGGTATGTAATCGGAATGAATAATGTGTATGTGAAAACATTCCTAGATAATCTTATTTATCCATTATTATCTACATAGGTAATAATATAGTCATTGACAAGGTGAGATAAGGAGAGCAGGCTAGTGACCTCAATTGCACTTAAATAAGAGCCATTAATGAATTCCCATTGAAGAGTGTAATCGAAATGTAAGATGTGTGCATATGAAACAAATTTTTGTACATATTGAATGGCTGTTCACACTAATCTGCACAGTAGGGTCTTTTCATGGTTGACACTCCACGAATGATATGACCGAAGTAGATAATAGATAAATAAGATTATCTAAGAAAGTTTTCAATAGTACGTAGTAAATTATTCAAAATCTCTCTTTAGAATTTTGAATTTCATCCGATTTCCTCTGCGATTCTTAACAACTTCAAGAATTCACGAGCAATAATCTTTAATGTAGCGTGTCTAGCTATGTACCCTAGGAAGATTACAAGGTCAAACTTTCAATAATAATTATAAAGAGTTAAAGTGTAGGAAGTTAATCAAGGATTAACACATATACTTTGGGTATAAAAGTGAGACTTAAAAATTATTCAAAGAAATTTCATTAAATCAAGACCAAAAAATAAAAGGGGTGGCCAAACCCTATTTATAGGAATAGGGTTGAGTTTGGTCATACGCACTTGCTTAAAGGGCAAGATACATAATTTCCTACTCTAATTCTAAATACTTTGAAAAGCAAGAATCGTAATTAGTTTTAGCAAATGAAATTGAAGATCCTTCATTTCTAAGATTTTTTTGTTGTGAAAGAGGGGGAAACCCCATGGCAGATCTAATAACAGCCACGTTCACCAGCCATAGTTCTGGGAATTCTTCTCGTAAAAGTCGCTCCGATTCGGTCGTGTTGAAGCATCTCTCGCAGCTCCTGGGGCCTCTCCAGAAGAACACGAAGCTCACTCGGGTGGGCAAACGCCACCTTGGCCATGGCATCAACAACTTTATTCCGTTCCCTAAAGACTTGAACAAATGCCACTTTTGTAGAAGTATTGGCTGTTAAGGAGGCTTTAACGTGGATCAAAGACCGTCCGGCACTAGGCTACATTATTCAGTCGGACTGTTTAAACTTTTGTAATAGATTTAATTCTTCAAAACTTGATTTCTCTTATGTCGGTTTGATTGTTAAGTAGTGTCTTTTGACTGCTAGCGGCATTGGGAACGTCTGTATTCACCATGTGAGAAGGTCAGCGAATCAGATTGCTCACACGCTAACGCGGGTAGCGGGTTCATCCTCTGTCTTTGGAGAGTGGTTAATAACGCCTCCAGATTGTATTTCCCATCAATTCTAATATATCGTTCTCGTTTTGCTTTAAAAAAAAAAATGCCACTTTGGGGATTCTCTCCGCCTCGCGAATGCATCTCTGTATGACATTGCTTCTGCTATTCTGTCCATTCATTGATGCCTCCATCCTCTCCACAATCTTCTTTGAATCACTCTCCATGATCAACGCGGAGGCCAAGCAGAATTCCCCACGCCTCCGCATTGTCCACAAAACAACGACCTATATTATGAGTATAACCCTGGCACTAGTCCCCTTGCGAATCTCTAATCAGGCCCCCACATCTCGCAACTTCGGTGCCTCTACAACACCCAGCAACGTTCAGCTTGTGTCATCCGCTGGCGGTTTGCGCCAACCTATTTGGGACACGGTAGGCGACAAGCATCCTGTCGCTGGGTTCCACCTCTTTACAAATGCTGCTCTGACCTCTGTATCGTATCTCGCGAGCCACTCCATCTTCTGCTCAATCCCATGAGAATGTGAGTTAAAGACCTCGTCGTTTCTCCACCCCCATAGCCACTGGAGCCGTATACCAAACCGTTCTGGCCAGTCATCGTCGAAGCCCCATTTCGCATCCCCTTCCAAGTTTATCTTCAGCCAAACCTCCCAGCTCAACCCGCTTAGCTTCGCTACTATTCGCCGGTGAAGCGACAGCTCCCAAATTTTCATCGCCGTTGGACAGTGCCAGGAGAGATGAGTAAGGTTATCTACCTGACCTGCACATTGAAAACAACACGCATTAGTCGTTAATTTACGCCTAATCCTCTCCACGTTGGTTAGGATTTTCCCATGCTTCACCAGCCAGAGGAACATGCAAATCCTTGCAGGGACCCGTAGCCTCCAGATTCGTCACCATTTGTCGTCTGCTACAGTCTCGTCACTCCGATCCGCACAATCAGATCATATGCAGTCTTGACCGAGAAGTGTCCATTCGTTTTTGGTCCCCAGCCGAGAAGTGTTCATTTCTAAGATAATTATCCAAAATCAACACAAATACAATTAAAATAATATTTAAGCTATTGGTCTTCCTTTGGGTTTGGACTTCCATTATTAATTCTATCATCTTTGTACATGTCCAATAAAGAGTTTCTTAGATGACTGAACTTGGATATTGTTTTGGGCCCAATTGGTACTCGTAATTGATTTGTAGGTTGATTCGTATCAACCAATGGGTATACGCCTATTACGCAAATTATGCCGTGAAAACGTGTTTACCATGCTTGGTGATCACGTCTCGAAACGACATCGTTTTATAGGCGTAACATTAAAAAAAAATTATTTATTGTGCTATTAACGGCGTTAGTCGCGATTTTGAAGGAAATTTCCATTATCGGTTTAGACAGTTTCAATCTGCTATTCACTTCTTTGATTCCATTCGCTATTCACAATTCTCATCTTCCATTTGCGATTACTTGATTTTAACTCGTAGATGGAGGAGACAACGGATCGGGGAGAAGATTTAATTAGTGATTCGATTTCTGTGATTCCAGGTTTGTTGCATTCGATTTCTGCGATTTTTGCGTTTGATTTCGTTTGATTTAAGAGATTTTAGCAGCTTGAATTTGAATTAGAATGTTTATTTGTGTTTGTTATTGCGTGATTGTGATGTGAGGTTATAATCTATTAATTGTGTGTTTGTAGGATTTTGTGATTCATGGTGATTATTCGCAATGTTCTTTATTTTTAGTTTCACTAGTACAAAATAGTTCATCAGCGTCTGTTGTAGAAGGCAATAAGCGTCTGTCCTACATCTGGTGTTTATTCAGTATCTATGCAGTTTGAATGTCCATAATGTCTCAATTGTTATTAATATTATGTTTCTATTATGAATTTACAGTTATGAGATTAATTTTCTGTTATGCAATTATGAATTTGATACTCTGTTCCTGCATGTGGTATGGATGTTCATAATTTAATTTGATAGTTCTATGTTCATAAATATTAACTGATATGTTACTCTGTTTTCATATATTGAGTGAATGAAGATTTTGTTGATGATTCACTAATTAAGTACTGATCAAGCAGATGTAAACATTGACATTGATGGCTCCTCTTCAAGTCCAGGTATTTATCTCAGCTTTTAATGTGAATGTGGTTACTGGTAGTAGTAGGTATTGATTCATGGTGATTATTTGCAATGTACTTTGTTTTTAGTTTGTTTTTACTGGTGTTTATTCAGTATCTATTGCAGTTTGAATGTCCATAATGTCGCAATTGTTAGTAATACTCTGTTTCTGTTATTAATTTACAGTTATGAGATTATTAATTTTCTGTTATGTGATTATGAATTTTCTATTATGCAATTATGTATATTCTGTTATGAGATTATGAATTTTATGTTATGAAATTATGAATTATGTGAACTGTTATTGATGGACAATATATATTTTTCTGTAGGGCATGACTGAATTTATTCTGCATTCCCCATCCCCCTCTACTTAAATAAAGAATATATTTCCATCAAACTCATTTCAATTTTGTACTATATTATATTCATTATAGTTGAATTGTACATTCGTAATGTGCAGACTTGTTCTGTAGATAGTGCTAGTCAAAAGTCAGTAGTTGTTATAGTTGTGGTTATATTTTTTTTTTGCAATTGCAGTCGATGAAGATTTGATTGGTGTTGTAGTAAGTAATAGTGATGAAGCTTTTGAGTTATATAATGGATATGCATACAGATTTGGTTTTAGTGTGAGGAAAGGTCAACAACGTTACAAGGCATCTACTAAGTCAATTCAGATGAAGAGGTTCTTCTGTGCTAAGGCTGGGTATAAGGAGAAACCAAATAGTGGTGTCAATGTTTATTCAAAAATTGATATAAGGACTGGTTGTGGTGCACTTGTTCAGTTTGACATTGGGGAGGGGGGGTAGGATGTGGACAATTACAAAACATGTGAAAGAGCACAATAATGAGTTATATTCTTTTGCCTACTGTCATCTACTCCGTTCACATAGGAAGATTGGGAAATAATCATCTTGAATATTTAAAAGATATGAAGAAGAGTGGCGTTGCATTGGCGGATGGTATGAGGTTTTTGAAACATCAATTAGGGGGTTCTCCATTGGTTGGCTTTACCAACCGCGATGCTTACAATTCGATGGCTTGTGAGAGTTTGAAGTGTTTGGATTGGAACCGATTCCAATTCTTTGATTGAAATATTTAGGGAGGAGGCAGTCTAATGAGGCTGATTTCTTTTTTGATTTTGAAGTTGATTTGGATGCAAGACTGTGTAGTTTTTTTTTGGAGGGATGGTCAAATGAGACGTGATTATGAGTTGTTTGGAGGATTTATTAGCGCCACGATACAAACCTATCGCACTAACAAATATGATATGATTTTGTGGTCCTTTTATAGGGATGAACCATCATTGCATGACTGTAAGGTTTGGATGTGGGTTTTGATGAACAAGATGATAGAATCATTTGCGTGGTTCTTTAGAGCGTTTTTAAGATCCATGGATGACAAGTGTCCACAGACTATCATGACAGATCAATGTTCAGCTATGACTGCTGCCATTTCTTTGCATATTGCATATTGGTGAGAATTCGAAGAAGGATATCAAGGCATTAAGGAATCATAAGGATTTTTTCGAATATGTTCAATTTGTGTGTTGAAATACATCGAGAGTGAAGCTGAGTTTGCATTTTATTTGGACAAGGTATGTTATTATTTACTTTGTTCATTGGGTACAGTGTCATATTTTTGTATTTTAGTCATTTATATTGTGTATTTAAGAGGGGGTAAGAATTATGAATAACAGTTAGAAGTTATTGAATCTGCATCATAGATATTATGATATTCTATGTATATATTATGAATATACAGTATCCTGTTTGGACTTTAGTCATTTATATTGTGTATTTAAGAGGATAAGAATTATGAATATGCATTTAATATATTATGGATCTAAACATAGAAATTATGAAATATTCAGTATTTTTGTTTTTTTTTTTTTATATATATTTGTTGTTTTGTTTCATATAAGCTTAGTAAACGTGTCTTGTAACTTTCAGGATGGTGAACAAAGTAAAAGTGTCATAAGGATACTTGGCTAGAGAAGCTTTATGATTGTAGGGAGAAGTGGTGTTCCAGCATTTAACAAGGATTATTTTTCCGGGGGCATTTTATTCTTCTTCAAAGGAGTGAAACTAAAAATCATTCAATTTCTAGAAGGTTATCTAAGACTGCTGGTTTGTGTGATTTTTATTCGTCCTTTTGTTAGTGTACTATTTCTGAATTGGAGAAGTGAGTAAGGAAAATGAAAGATTTTTTTGGTGTTCTTCAAGGAGTACCTTGCCATGATGATTCGGATTTCATGTGAAACTTTTTTCACATGCTAGAGAGGTATATACTATTGAGATTGTTAGTGTTTTATGTTCAAAAACCCCACACTTATAATTGACAATATTATGTATGGGCATTCTAAGATAGTTTAGGGTTTTTGTCCGGTGGTTTTTGACAGATTGGACTGATCAATCAGAAACAACAACAGAGGAACTTGACACTGAAGATCTGATTTAAGTTAAAGTTGTTTCCTTATGAGGCTCACGCGTAAATCAGACCAGTATTGGGAAAGAAGATCATTGTATCTTCAAAAGAAAAGGTAATGGAAACCTAATTATGCTAAGATTACATCTCCTATTTACAGGTCCTACCTTCTACAATCAAAGACATTTTTCATATATGAGGAGTGTTTAATGAAGGATTCTATAAGTACCAGTTTCTTGGGAGAGAACTTAGGGTTACGACGAATATTTGAAGAACACTCCATATTCGGGCTATTGATGAGAATAGATCTTTGGATTGACATGCATTTCTTCTCAACACAGAATGTTCAAGGTGATTTAAGATTTGAGAACTTGAGGGAAGAATACTGCTGCTTAAACGAAAAGGACATAAAGATCACACTGTTTGTGGTAACAACTTTATTCAGAGCGTCATTTGAAGTGGACTGCATCAGAGTTTGGCTCTCCAAGTGAAGGGATTTCATTGGACTTCTGTTATGCATGGCTCTCCCATCTTCAACAATCCACTAAAACCTTTTTGTTAGACTGGGTGTACCTTGTTGGTGGGGCACTTGGGTAAGATATTCTATATCTACCTTTGTACATTGGATTATGAGTTTAGTGGATTGGACGCCTATGTGATCGTCCCCAGACGTAGATACACACTGTATTGAACTGGGTAAAAACACTCCGTGTCTTTGATTTTGTGTGGGCTATCTTTCTTTCTCATTACATATTTACTGATTAACCTAATTGGTTTCAATAAGTAATCTGTTTCAGTCATCTAGTCCTATCGAATTATCTAAAATGAGGAATTGCAAAATTACAGAGATATACTTTTTGTTCGATGAACAATTTATGAAAGGTAGCTCTTGTTATCAAAAATTGTTTTGAATGATAGATGTAAGTGCAAGTATCATGTGGGGCGACCAGATATAGACATTATAAGACATGAAGTAATTTTTAAGCCAATCAATTTGGATATATCTTGTAGTTGCAAGTTGTTTTATGAATTGGGAATACTTTGCTGCCATTGTTTACGTATATTATATTTCATATGTACTATGTTTCTAGTATTCCTGATAAATACATTCTAAAAAGATGGACTAAAAAGATTGTTGATTGTAGAAATGTGGACATTGCATCTGTGTTTTATAATGTTGGTGCCCCTCCTTCAATTTGGGTTGTTGAGATTAGTAGGAATTTTCAAAGATTGATTGTTTCTAGTTAAAATAATAGTGTTGCTAAACAATTTTCTGACGAAGCTGTTGAGAATGCAAGGAAAAATGTTGAAACTGAGATTGGGTATGTGAATATTGAGGAGGGTGTTGTTTCTTCTTCAAGTGGTATTATACAAGATCCTTCAAGCCGGATGAGTAAAGGTGTGAGAAATAAAAGGAGTAGTAGTGTTATTGAGAAGATGTACAGTGCATCAAGGGAGAGAAAGAGTATTGCAAACAAGCTTGGTTCAATTACAAAGAGTGTTGTCCAATCATTGGTTTTGGAAAATATATTAGAGATTGCTCGGGATGGATATTTCGTACATCCAAGTTCTGGGGACAGTTTGTTCATTTTAATAAAAATTTAGATCACAATGTAGATATAGATTGAGATTGTGGTAATAGAACTTGTTATATGTTAAGTAGTGATGTGATGAACAGTATGCAAAATATTCAGATTTGAACTATATATTTGCGCTATGTTTGATGTATATATCTGCAAGTTTTGCATTCTATGTTCAGATTATGACTGTACATTAATTAAATTATGAATTTTCTGTTATGTGATTATGAATTTACAGTTATGTAATTATGAATTTTATGTTATTAGATTATGAATTGACAATTATGTAATTATGAATTTTCTGTTATGAGATTATGAATTTACAGTTATGTAATTATGGATATAGAGGTTACAAGTATGGCCAGAAAGTCCATAACTATAAATTCATAATCTCATACTAGAAAATTCATAATTATATAATTGTAAATTCATAATTTCATAACAGAAAATTCATAAATCTGTATCTGCACATTCATAATTATATGTTCATAATTTATGGACTCTATAATTATAATAGATTTAAAATTACACAATAGATTTAAAATAAAATAACAAATTTTTATAATTACATAACTTTGAATTCATAACCTGAATATTCATAATTATATAATTTTAAATTGATAATGTCATAACAGAAAATTCATAATTACATAACAAAAAATTCATAATATCATAGTAAAAAAATACATAAATCCATATGAACCCTATATTCATAATATCTGAAACCTGAATTAACAGTAATAGATTTTATATTCACAGGTGCAAAATATTTGTTCACATTACAAAATGAGAGATTCTGAAATTAGGGTACCAACAGTCATAATTTGAAAATGTAGTATTCACAAATTCACTGCTTAATGTTCACAACATTTTCAGACCCCAAAAACAATATAAATTCATTTTTTCTTTGAGAGCTCCTTTGCTGCCTTCATCAACCTAGGTTTTTACAGTGTTCACACCCCATGTGATAATGTTTGATGCATATTTAGCTCTCAATTCACAAATGAGGTCAGCCTTAAAAAAAATACATTAAATAATCAGTTTAATGGGATGTTAAAAAATAAAAAAGTAAATGTAAGTTGATACTAATATATCTTATACTCTTACATTTACACGCATGTTTCTCTTGAACCCACTGTTCCAATTTTTCATAGTCCCCTGGTATGTTTCTAGGTGTCACATGACATATATGCCACAGTCAATGACATTGTCAAGCTCTTTCCAATGAATGGTCAAGAGGTCTACATGAAGGTTTTGTATCATACGTAACATGGGTGATTTTTCTGCAGTCAAGTATTCCTCTAAAGCAGTCATCTGAAAAAAATCAAACTGATGTCATAATGGTTTATAGCAAATGTATAACAACTGATTAGATATTCAAGTTTATTATGAAGTTACCAATAGACTTGGGCAATCTTGATATTTGTCAATCTGTGAAACATCAGTATGCAGGAATTTGTTGTCTATGATATCCACTTTTTTTGCAATGATGTTAATGCAGACAACAAAGTAGTGTCCGTGTCAAAGCACGGAGAAAAATATCTAATGTTAGAAGAAGAAGTTAGAATAGAGAAAAAAAAAAAAGCGTCGTTAATAAATAAAAGTTGAACGTGGGTAATTATAAATTACCAAATCAGCATCACTGATGTCAAGATTCCCAAACTTGGTAATTTCATATTGTAACCTCTCATTAAAATTTTCCTTCCGCTTTTGCAGTGGAAGATCCCTCATCCATTGATCAGTTGGGTCAAGTTGTAGCTAAGGGGAAAAAATAGGTATTAATGGCGAGAATTGATAAGTTGTCCACCATGTAATGAGAATGATTAAACTATATATCCAGAATTATAGAGTCATACATTCATAATTTCAAATTTTAAAATTTTTTGGTTTCAACTTACATGTACTGATGTGCAAAAAAAATATGCATTTTGGCTGCCCCAATGCGCGCTGTGTGTTGAGCAATGTATGCCTCAACGGCCATATATCAATGAAGATGCTATAAATTTCACCACTACTCATTGTATGGAAATCTCCTCGTGTCACAAAGAATTCATCAAAGCTAAGTAGTGTTTCACTACAACACCAAAAAAGATAAATAAATAAATAAACAAATTAATACATGTTTATAAATGTTAAATATTCATGATAATAAAAAGTTTATTAAATATTTAGATTCAAACATACTCTATTGGATGATTTGGAGAAGCATCCATGAAGGCATAGTTTGATACGACCTTCTCTTTAACAGTAGAATTATGAACAATTCAAATAGTGCATTTTTTGCCCAGAAAGGTGACCTCAAGTTCAGTGGGATGTTTTTGAATTTTCTGGTTGGACTCCTTGGGATAGTGACATCTTCAACATCAGATTCGCTATCCTGAAATGCACTCTGTGTTACACAAAATGCATGAAGTTAGTTAACAATATCATAATTGCATAATCTCATTAACAGAAAATTCATAATTGCATAACTGTAAGTCTGTAAATTCATAATCTCATAACAGAAAATTCATAATTGCATAAATCTAAATTCATAATCTCATAACAGAAAATACATAATCTGATAAATGTAAATTCATAATCTCATAAATGTATATTCATAATCTCATAACTGTAAATTCATAATCTTATAACAAGAAAATTCATAATTGTGTAACAATAAATTCATAATTTAATAACAATAAACTCATAATCTCATAACAGAAAATTCATAATTTCATCACTTTTGATTCATAATCTCATAATAGAAAATTCATAATATCATAACAGAAACTTCATAATCTCATAACATAAAATCATAATATCATATATAATTGCATTAGTTTACCTATTAACATCATCAAGGTCAGCAGCAGGTGTACCAGCATCAGCAACACTAGGGACATATTTGGGGAATGACACCCTAATCAACGAAGTTCTTTCTTTGCCTTCAAAGGTTGAAGCCGCAGGAGCATCCTCCACAATGATGTCAACGAGGGCACCTATTTGTTGTTCATCCAATGTGCACTGTCCTTGTGGTTGTTCACCCAATGGTGTTGTGGGATAAGAAATTACTAGATCAAATGATGGAGGTTCTATCTCCATTTGCTTGTTGGTCTTTTGAAATGCTTCGACCAAAGCATCAACTACCTCTGTGAAAGACTCCTGGACAAAGAAGATGTCATCGAGTTGAGAGGACGTTGGGGTTGAATGTTTGTCCATCGTACTAGCCATGGTAATCATGTTAGAAATGCCTGAAAAGGCTGTCTTCATAACCTCAACAGGTGCACATTGCTTGCCAACTTCAGTCATCGCCTCTCCAAATCCCAAGACATCAGCAGTAAGTCGCCGTAGCACTTGCGTAACTCTGTCAACACTGGATGGCGGCACAGAGACTGATGGGACTCTCTGATCAGCAACAAGAGTAGTAGGCTGGTTTGAAGTAGAAACAGTAGCCTGAGTGGCATGATCAGCAGTAGGCTTTGCAATACGTGGGACAACTTTTCCTTTCCCAAATCCACCTGAACCTTCTCTCTGCAGAAACTCTTTGTTTTACAAGCTTTGTTGTCCATGCGGTTATGCTTGGTTATGTTCTCTCAACTCTCATCCCTTTGAATTCATTAACCCTGAATATTCATAATTACATAACTTTAAATTCATAATGTCATAACAGAAAATTCAGAATTGTATAAATGTAAATTCATAATCTCATAACAGAAAATTCATAAAGTCATAACAGAAAATTCATAATATCATAGTAGAAAATTCATAATATCATAGTAGAAAATTCATAAATCCATACGAACCCCATATTCATATATCATAACTGGAAATTCATAATCTCATAATAGAAATTCATAATCTGATAACAGAAAATTCATAATCTCATAATTCATAATCCTCATAATTCAATAACCTATATTCACAATTTCATAATTTTATATATGCGTAAATATTTAACATTGTATGAAGGTCAGATAATCACACAAAGACAATGAATTCAATAAAGACAATTTGATGTATAACTAGAATTTACCAGTATGAATGTCATCGGTCCAGTAAAAAAGCCTCTTATTGTTATTCTGAACTTCTCAATGGACTTGATAAGAGAGTTGTATGTGGTAGCTACACCAGTTGTATTCTTTAATTTCAAATCAACATAACCAAGGAGATGAGTACTCTTCATGGTTGCCTGCAGGTGTCTGAAACCTCGCATTATGCCACGAAAACCAGTCAAGAACCCATCAAGTTTTTTAAATTCCGTACTATAATTCTCATTTTTTAACAATCACATCCCCCATTTTGGTTGTTGATTTGGGGAACCAAGATGTAAAAATCTCCCCACCTTGTCCTTCAAGTTTTTAAGTAGAGCCTGTACTGACTGTTCCTCGATCCTCCAATACTTTGGGCCTCAACAACCATCCTTTGTCCCTGTGGATCCTAGAGTGGTAACTCTATGTCCTCTTCTTCAACACTGAGCTATATCATTCTCTAATATGAAAATGTGTTTTGGAAAAGCTCAAAAGTCTTGGTAATACAGAATATTGGCACTAAACTGTGCACCGTTTGTTGCCAACTGAAGAATTCAATAGGGAATCCAAAACCAATATCACTAAACAACTTTTTTTTGTTCTGGTGTTTAGTTTCTTGTACAACATTAAACATGATCTTTGACCCCCATTCCTTGTGCTGAGTAGGGAGTACCACCTCTAGACATACTCCATCATTACAATTTTTGTTCCTCCTCCTCCTCTTTAAGGGGCGTTGTGAACGGATCTTGTTAGCTTGCCACAACGTGTTTGTGCTGCTCAGTGGGGGTTGTGATGCCTTGGAGCTTGTGAACCTCAAGACTGCTTCTTTTGTTTTTTTGCCGTGTTCTTTTTTTCAGGGAACAGACAGGCACATTTCACGCATTATTTGTATATTTAAATTCGCGAACTCTAGATAAGCAATTAACTTATATAAACCACATATAATATAGTACAAACTGAAATGAGTTGATGGAAATATATTCTTTAATTAAGTAGAGGGTGGATGTGGAATGCGGAATAAATCCAGCCAAGCTTTACAGAAAAGAATATATTGTCCATCAATAACAGTTCACAATAATTCATAATTTCATAACATAAAATTCATAATCGCATAACAGAAAATTCATAACTGCATAACTGTAAATTCATAACCCTCACAACAGAAAATTCATAATCTCATAAAGAAATTCATAATTCATATCAGAAAATTCCATATCTCATATCAGAAAGTTCATAAGAGAAACATAGTAATCAATAACAGTTGTGACATTATGGAATTCAAAACTGCATAGATAGTGAATAAACAGCACTAAAACAATCTAAGAATCAATTTCATAATGTTATAACTATACATTCATAATCTTAAAACCATATATTCACAAACTAAAAATCAATTTCAGAGTTCCATATTCATAATGGTAAACTACACATACATAATGTTACAATATACATTCATAATTCATAACACTACATTCAAAAACCTATTTATAAATTTCAAAAGTGTATACAAAATTTACAAAACCCTAGATTATAAACACGTCAAGGTACATAATACCTGTAAGATAAGTGAAGTAACTATGAGAATGAGCGATGGAGAGAATGCTTCCGTCTCTTTTGATAATGATGGAGGAAGCGAAGCTTTGTTTACTGTGTGTGAAGAGGAAGCGAGAATGGGGGAAATGGCGTACGAGAGTAGAGAGAATGAGTGTTGAAGAGAGCAGCGAGAATGATCGAAATGGTGGAAATGGCGAATGCGAAAATTGCAGAGAGTAGAGAGAATGGTGGGAAGAAGGTTGCGTGAAGAGGAAAGTGAAACCGGGAATGCGAAAATGCAGAGGAAAAGTCGGTGTTTATTTTTTATTTAAAAAAAAATTAAAAAAAAATAAATATAATATATACTACTATATATAAATAATATATATATATATAATTATATATATGATTGGTGGAGAAACGTACCACTATGGGCACCGTTACTCCACCTTCGAAGACAACATCGTATGGGACTGTGTCACCATCTAGGTGGTGAACACTCCTAGCATAAACAATTCCCTATTATAGCTCAGACAACGAACTGTATTGTTGTGGACCATGTAAGTGTATTGAGTTTTCCTTCCCTTAGTATAAAAAAGAATTAGTTTTTTTGTCAAAAAAATAACATTTTAAATAAGCATTTTGAGGTATTAATTTGATTGGGGTTCACTTTTAATTTAGATTAATCAAAATGTAAGAGGATTCTCTTTATGAGGAGGTTGAATTTTGATATATTATATGCTCAAAATAGATAATCAGTGAATTAAAAAATAATTACGTAATGTACGCTTTGAGTTAGAAAAAGTTTTGGTAAAACTTCTAAGTAACATTTGTTCCACATTTAAATGAATTTGCACTTATATAATATAGTTTAACCCGTCCTTTAAGGTATTTGGATTGTATTAGATAGAGGTTCTACCTTAATCATGTTATAAGTAATTGTATTAAGTTTTTCTTAGATTAAAAAAAAAAAAAACTTTTATAATATCACTATAATTACTTCATCATTTGAGTCTTCCAATACAATATATAATATATATATAATATATATATAATATTGTAAAGTTAAGAGACTTTTGTACTTTTTCCCAATTCTTTTAAGTAATGCCTACAAATCTACAATTAACTTTAATTTTTATAAACTAATTAAGGAGATGGGAGTTTCCAACTAATGTGAAATGGTAGGTATAGAATTGAATCTGAGTGAGGGGCATTGATTCTTTTAACTAAAAAAGCTTGAGAAAATTTAGAACAAATACTACATTTTAAAGAATCATTGAAAGTTGATTTTCTTTTTTTTTGAAAGGTTGGGAAGTTGAATTTTTAATATCCTAACTTATAGTTAAAGACACTAGAAACACAAGATTTAAAGTAATTGTCCATAATTAATAAAACTAAAGAAACAGTAATACCAATTTGGTTTTTTTGTTTTTATATTATTTAATATCAATTTTTTGTTTGTTTTATTAAGTAAAAACTCTCGAATTTAGCACATCACGAGACCTCTTAGGAGCATGACAAGTCTCAATGATAGCTAACGTGAAAGTCTGAAGTTGGTCTCACGAGGTCCTTCACTTGTGTGATATCCTTCATGATAGCATAATTTCCTTTGTGAAATTTTGTCTCAGACCACCCTTCACGGGCGTGAAAAACTTCATGACAACATCTCCTCATCTTGTTTCTTCCTTACACAACTAATCTACACAATTGATCTATTCAAAGAATATTAAAGCAATTCAATTCGTACCCAAATTTGATCAAAATATACATCACAAAGTAGTACAAATGAACACCTATCACATATTATCATTTATCAGCTCTTAAACTTATTTGGCAAGCTAGCTTAGTCCACTACATTTTATTTTTTTTGCACCTAATAGAATTTAATTTTTTTTTTCAAGTTTTATATTCATAGGTTGCTTGTTAAAATGATTACATTCATAGTAAACAACAATATTAATAGATTTAACAACTTATCAAATAACTACAATCTAAATAGCTGCAGATTTAAGTATTTTAATTACCAAACAAAAATTCATGGGTAAATTTAAAACCTATGAATTTTATAAAAATTATTTATGGATTTTCTCTTGGCAAATTTAATTTTTCTTCAAGTAATTAAATGGTTGGATAAAATAAACATATTTAATTCTAACGAAGATCACATGTCTTTTGTGGCAATTTCCTGTTTAGTCCCAAATTATCATTTTTGTTATTAATATAATTAAACATCTCAGACTATTAAATTCCGAACCACGTAATTTTTATCTGATCCTTCTGGTATCTTTTCTATCGAAATTCCATTTTAGGCAATGGTAATTAGTCTCGTCACTTTTTTTTTTTTTTTTTTAAATCGTTAAGGTTTTTTCATCTGTTTCGCCATGTTCAACCTCAAATTATCCCAAATTCCTAACTTATTTTCACCATTGAGATGATGAGATCAAAGGCGAAAGCTTTATCACAATTTTCTACTTTTTACACACATATTGCGCGACTGATTTAATGCTCAATGTTTGTATTTAAATAAGTTATTCAAAGTATCATCAACACAATATTATATTGAGAAGTTCATTATAGTTGCCATTAAATTATTGTTTTTTTTTTTTAATGCTACTGGCTCTATTACATTGTAGTATCTGTTCATATACTTTCTCAACCTATTAAAATTATTGTTTAATTTTCACTTTCTAAAATGGTTGCTAAATACTTATTGCAGTTGTATGGTATATAGTTAGTAAATACTACTTTTATTTAGAATACTCTAAGTTTTGTAATTCGCTTTTGGATAAATTTGTCAATGTCCTCGTTCACTGTTTGTCTGCTCTTTTTATTGGTAGCATCTCACATGCAATTGGGTTATACTAGTGCTAGTTTGCAAAACGAACAGATTTGTCTAATTAGTTTGTTACATTAAAGAAATGGTTCATGGAAATTCCATAAGTTGATACCGTTATAGAAATATTTATAAAATTAACCCCGCGATTTTTTAGCCATTGATCCATCCTAGATGGATGGATCAATAGTCCAATACCTATCACGAGAAATCAAATTTCATATTTGATATGATCAGGTTATATATATATATATATAATATATATAATATATATATATATATATATTATTATTATACTATAATATATATTCATATAATTAGTTCTGGTCGGTTAAGGGTTCCAGTGCAGAGTTGTTTCAGGTTAATCTGGTCATTCATTCTTGCTTAAATCAACAAGATCCATGAATTTCAAAAATTAAAAAAACAAAAAAAAAAAAAAAAAAAAAAAAAAAAAAAAAAAAAACAAACAAAAACGCGGTGGGCAATTTTGAATTTTTGCATCTAAGGTCAAAAAAATTAAGGTGAGGCGGTTCTTTGATTTATTGCGTGAGTTTTGTATATAAGATGCGTGAGTCATTTGCGTAAGGTGGTGAGTTTTGTGTCTTAATGTGTGTGAGAGTTGTGCTTAATGTGAGTTAGCGTTAAAACTTAAATTGTGAGCTTTTGCTTTAAGTGTGTGAGATTGTCTTAATGTGAGTGGACGAGTTTGTGTTAATGGGCGCTAGGTTGTGCTTAGAGTCTTTTTTTTTTTATGTGTGTGAGGGTAGTGATTAATGTCAGTTAGTGTTGAAAAACTTAATGGTCTGTGAGTAATACTGAAGTGCGTGGAGTTTTGTGGCTTAATGTTGTGAGTGTGCTAATGTGGTAGTTTTGTTATTAATGTGCGTGAGTTTGGTGCTTAATGTTCAGTAGTCTGTTGAAACTTAAGGTCTGTGAGTTAATACTTTAAAGTGCTGGTTTTGTGCTTAATCGTGCGTGAGTTGTGCTTAAGTGTGTGAGTTTCGTTTAAGGATCTAACACTTAAAAGGTGCGCCCACCCCATTTTTTAGGTCTATGTTTCTTTCTCCAGACACGCGTTTTTTTTTTTTAAATTTTCATTGATTTGAGCCGTTGATCTAGATTTGATCAACGACTCAGATCTAACCGCACAATCTCACGGTGATATATATATATATACTAGTATATATATATATATATATTAATATATATATATATATCCCTGTGTAGTTGAGCGTCAAATCTGAGCCATTCTTGCTTAAATCAGAGTTCAGGATTATAAAAAATTTTAAAAAAAATGCAGTGGCAACTTGGTAATTTTTGCATCTAGGTCAAATTGAAGGTGCGTGGTTTTCCTTCTTACGGTGCGTGGGTGTGTGCTTAATGTGAGTAGTTGTTGAAACTTAAGGTGCGTGATTTTGTCTGTAAGGTCGTGGTTTTGTGCTTAATGTGAGTAGTTGTGAAACTTATGGTTACGTGGGTTTTCCCTGTTAAGGTGCGCTGTTTTCCTTCTTAAGGTGTGTGATTTGTATGCTTAAGGTGCATCAGTTGTGTGAAACTTAAGGTGATCCATTTTAAAACCTTAGGTGCGTGGTTTGTGTTCTTAAGGTGCTTTTGTGTGCATAAGGTGGTGGTTTGTGTGCATAAGGTGCATGATTTGTGTACTTAAGGTGCGTCATTTTAATGCTTAAGGTGCATCAACCGCACGGGAAGCTATACACGCTGAAAGTTGGTTTTTAGTGAGTGTCGTCCTCTAGGAATGGCTAGACAGGACTTGAGTAACAATGGATTAAACACGAGATCATTAAGTATTTGAAAGCTAACCAAAATGAAATATTTGTTTGCATAGAGGCAATTATAAAATAAATAATAGACAGGGATAACATAGATCAAATAACAATGTACAAATGCTTCTTAGGTTTCTAAGATTCTAGGCTAAGGCCATAGGTGAAACACCAATCCCATTAGCCTCTTGCAAAATCGGACCATAACCAAACAATTTTCGAATGTTATTGACTCTATTACAATGTCAAGTATATGTATTTCCGAATGTTATTGACTCTATTACAATGTCAAGTATATGGTCATAGCTACTTTCTCAACCTACTGAAGCACAAAGAGCCAATAACGCCGCCACTGAGGCTCGAACTCACAACCTTCCATATAAGGGTCCAATCCGGGTGCTATCTAAGCACAAAGTGCTTGACAATTTCACAATCACATTAATTCTAGAGGAATTGCAAAACCTAGGATTTGACAATTCAATTCATGTTGGCATTCATACAAAGTAATTAAATCTAAATCCCTAAAGGATTTAACTACTCATAGTGGAATTGAAAAACTAAAAACATTGAAAAACTGTCCAATGAATTCAAGTACAAAAGTTAATTTGTAAAGTGCAAGAATAAGAAATAGAATACCTTACTTTATTGAATGTAAATCTGAAATAGAAGTTGAAAGTTGCAATGAAATACAGTAATCTTCCTATCTTTCAAAAGATGATGGATACAATGTTTTTTTCTTCTAAATGGTGTGAGTGGAGAGAAAATGTAAATGAATACTTGAAAAATTGAAAAGTAACTTAAAAATAACGCTTATTTCTATCTATACTACAACAATCACGCCAAATAAACTGCCTCCTGGATGCCTGGTCACGATGGAGGTCACAACGTGAACTCCATCGTGACCAGACCTAAGCCTCGCAGGTCCCAGGATGTCACGCTGCTGGTCACGGCGTGACCATCAACATGACGCCTCAGATCCGCAAGGTACCCTAGTAGGTCACGCCATGACCTTCATCGTGACACGCTAGGCTACTTTCAGATGGTTAGACCGTCACGCTACAGTCATGGCGTCACGTCTGACCATCTAAAAAGCTTATCAGAGTGTCACGCTGATGGTCACGACATGACCTTTAGCGTGACAACCTTCTGGTGGCACTTTTTGGCTTCTCCTTCGCATCGATGCTCCGTTGATCCTTGCTATGATTTTGCCCCTTTCATTTTTGAACCATTTGCCTTAATATCATCCCAATTTGTCCTCATTTTAAGCTCCTAGATGTCTAAGTCCAGTTTCATTCCCAAGCCATAAACACTTGAAATAAGGTTCCCTCTTGCACAATCACCTAGCATTCACTCAGAAATTAGTACAAACGATGCAAAGTTATGGACTAATTCAAGACTTATCACCCTCAGTTGAACCCTTATGTGTGTGTGTTGGTTTGATAAACTTGAAAATTTAGGATGTGAATTTTAAAATATCAAAAATTTAATTGAACTTGATCAAAAAATCAGATAGCCTGAGATTTCAAGGTTAGGATAAAATATGTATTACTTGATAAAAAAAATAAAAAATTATCTGATTAATCTAAAATTGACGTCCAATGATCCGAGTGAATTGGCTCGAAACAGAGTGCCATTTGTACATTTTCAACTCAACCAAACCATTGAAATTTGTAAATTTTCAACTCATCCAATTACCTAAACCAATGAAATTTGTGCATTTTCAACTCAACTACTAGTGCACACATCACATTTTAATTTCTTTTTCCTAGTTTTGTTCACTTATTTATTTATTGTTTTTTTTTTAAAATTAAGTATTTATGGATACCAAAAAAAAGTCAAAGCCACAGAGATTCAAATATTTTACTCCAATAATTGTTTAATTTTAACAATAAATTAAGAGTCTGATCTGAATTCGTGGCCTTCAACATCTAATTGTTTAATTTTTCTTGATATCCTAATTGTTTAATTTTTCTTGATATCCTAATTGTTTAGAGTTGCCCAGTATGGTATGTAGCATGGAATGAGGGAGAAAGGTTAGTTATATTACAGGATCAAACGCTTGTCAAAAGTTATACTTAAAAGTAAAGACATAGCTTTATTTCTTATACTTGCATATAGCAGTCAACGTTATATTTTAGTGACAGAATACAGGATACTGGAGTTGATTCTTCAAACCTCTGCCTGACATATGCTTCATTAATATATTCAATAAGCAAACCTCAACTGCAAGTTATTATATGTTTCATTTTCCATCCAACACTACATGTGATGAGGTCATGGACTTAAGATTTTGTATATAATGACAAGTAGGCACCAACTTGAAATGTAATTTTTTTAATATATGTATTTTTTGAGAACACCAATATATGTATTTTAATATATGTATTGAATGAGTAAGAATGGCCTAAACATTATTTTATATTAGGTCAAAGGGTCATATATTATCCCATGTTGTCTTGCCCCAAAAATAGCAAGAAGGGCTCTAAGGATTTGAGCCTACTTTTAGAAAAAAAAAAATGAAAAATGATTATTTTTTCGCATTTTGTCATCCCTAGTATCCTTTCTTGATGGTAATTATGTTCCACTCACTTTACTATGTCTATTTGAACTCATTCAAAAATTATTGACTAATATATCTGTATGTTGGACATAAATGTTTTAAGGTGCTGAGTTTTCTATTCAAATGTAACAGTCGGGGTCCTGACCCCTTCCTTCTAAAAAAAAAAATAATAATAATAATAATAACAAAAACTAACAATTTATAAACAATATAATTCGACTAATAATTAACCATATAAAAAATTATTGCCACTTAATATCCTAATATTAATAAATACATAAATAAAGAAATAAATAAAATTCAGGGTCAACCAATTAGATCAAGACATCATGGCAAAAAATATTAGGACTTGCAGAAACAACAAAGTACATCAGCCAACATCCCTCCCTTCATAAACTACTATATCATATCTCATTTATAATCCCAAAATTGTGATGTAGTCATGCTAAAATAGGAATACGTGCTCCATCAGCACAAGACTTATAATATACACACTCACATCCATCCATATATGCATATATAGTCAATGAATGTAACTCAACTTCGTTACCAACAAAAAAAAAAAAAATTAAATAAATAATAAAAACTCCTTCAAAATTTTATAATGTTATATGATATAATTATGTGACTTCATTGTTCATACTCTAAATTTAGAAAGATATGATAAATCACCGCTTCAGTATAAAAAGTTTCCATTTCTTTTTATGTATGCAATGTGTGAATAGTTAATATATAATTTCTTTTTTTTGTATGCATCAGGTCAATATGCAAATGTAATACTGTAATACTAATTAGAAATAAAGTGTTTGTATTTATAAGAAAAAACGTAATATTTTTTTATGACAAATGTAATACTTTTCTTTTACATTTTGATGTAAAAGGATTACTTTTTTCGTATATGTCTTAAATGGCTTAGTGACCTTCAAATTTCTGTACACTAATACCTACAAACAAAGTCAAATTCATGTTCAAATGCTTCACTTTGTGATTGCTAACAAAGTAAAATTTACAAACTTATTTTAAGTGATTGAGCAATTAAATTATTCTCACGCAAAATTGTTTAAAGAGCTAGTATATTGCTGGTCGGTGTGAGAATAATCAATAATGGAAAGCATGTAGATGTGCCCGCAGTTGACTAAATTTGGGTATGGTACTGTTGATCATACATTTATTGCACATTACCTGCCCTATCCATTTGAATTTAATTTATTTGGGATCCAATCTCAATATTGATTATTTTCTTCCTATCTATCTAGCTCGTTGACTTAATAATGTGGACGGTGCCAGTAAATTTTTGTACAAGTTAATAAGGTTTGGGACCATGATAATTTATATCGTGCACCAGGTCGCACATTACATTGTGCGCCATGATGCAAAACGACGTTGTTTGATTATTTCAAGTAACAGATTTTTTTTTACTTCTCCATTTCTGCCGTTAAGTTCTAAAAAAATGAAAATTACCTATTACGTATTTTATTCATTCGCGGTTTCCAAATTGCTGGTTTTTCTATCAAGATGATCTTTGCGATTTGCTCTCTATTTTGTATCTATTGGATTCCAGACATGGATGAAGCGATTGCGCAGCAGGAGGTGGCGGTGACAGAGGAATGCAATGACCCTGTTGGATTGGCAGCTACAGAGGATGCTAATCCAAGTTTTTTATATTTGATTTTTCAATTGTTTTTTATTTTCGTTGTTGATGCATATGATTGAATTGTATGTGATACTCGTTCATTGAATTATATGAGAATTTGTTCTAGGATTGTTGTTTTTGAATTTAGGTTGATTGTGTTTGTATTGAAGTTGAGTATTTTCTGATGAGGTTTCGTTCATAGGTTTATTTGTCAATCTATGGGTGTTTTATGTGCATTATGGTTATGAATTGTGTGTATTTGACTATGCAGTTATGTATATTACGTGGAATTATAGTATATAGTAGGGGGTGTAAACGAGGCGAACCGAGCTCGAGCCTGGGTAGGCTCGAGCTCGAGCTCGTTAATGAAGGCTCGGCTCGAGTTCGAGCTCGAGCTCGATCCGAGCTCAAGAATTGATGCTCGAGCTCGAGCTCGGTAATTTTCGGGTTGCTCGAGCAGCTCGATTGTTCGAGTTCGAACTCGAGTTCGATCTTGACATTGAATTTGACCTATTTAAAACTTTTGATTAAAAATTCAAAACTACTTTGTTTTATCCATACATAAATAATAGAAATCTTTTAGGGATTTTGAGTTTATATAAAATTTTAATTTCTAATTGTTATTTTTTATATATTATATTATATATTATATTATATTATATTAATGTATATATATATATAATATATGTATATATTATATATTATATATATATATATATAATATATATTATATATTATATGGCGCGAGCGGCTCGACGAGCCACGAGCCTAGAATATCTAGGCTCGGCTCAAGCTCGATTACTAAACGAGCCGCTCGAGCTCGGCTCAAAGCTCGATTTTTGACCGAGCAGTAGCTCGCAAGCGGCTCGCGA